>JBCAUG010073914.1:0-22735 GCA_038406175.1 Haplosyllis leylae | reverse complement strand
TGTGTACACAAGTGGCCTGAAGGGATAATCTGTGTAAGTGAAATCTTTTTCAAATAAAGACATTTTATGGCCTTTTTTGGCCATTTTGGCCTTTTTTGTCTAAGGGGTGGCAAAGCCACATTAATGCCTAATTTGCAGTTTATTTCTAGTATCCTTCTTGTAATAGGTGATCTGTAGTACCCCACCCACCACTGCAGAAAAATTCTCCCCAATTGTGTGAATCTAAGTGGCCAAAGAGTACCCAATCTATTTTTCTTTCTTTTTGGCTTCTTGTGTAAATCTATGAAACGGCATTGGCTCCAACTGAATTGAACATGAAATGAGCTTGAAACGGCACACCTTCACAGACTGGGGAACTGAAACGGCTTGAAACGAAAATGAAACAGCTTGAAATGGCACCCGGTAACTCAGTTGAAAGGAAAACCACCATGGAGAACAAGAAGCCAAAAAGAAAGAAAACAAAAACACTCAAGCCAATATTAACTATCTCTTACTTCAGGAAAGGGTAGAATTGTTGGGAGAATTAACAGTAGTTGAGAACAAACAAGACTTTGGCCACTTAGATTCAGTCAACTAGGGAGGTTTTTTTTGGAGTGGTGGGTGGGGTACTACAGGTCACCTATTACAAGAAGGATACTAGAAATAAACTGCCAATTAGGCATTAATGTGGCTTTGCCACCTCTCAGACAGCTTTAAATGTAAGAAGAGAATATGTACACAGAATATTGTGTAGATATTCTCTGATTTCATTTTGATTAATACTCCTTTTTTGGATTGTTTGGTACCTCAGTAATGAAGAGTTCCACACTATACCATATATGGGAAAAAAGGAGGTGTGTCTTGAATACTAACAGCTAATGCTGTAGATTCATTACATACATACATACAGACATCGACACAAATATACCTGCCATTTCATTTTTGTTTCATACCATTTCAACCCCACCTTGTATCCTTACAATACTACCAAATACTTACCTTTAAAGCTGTCTGAGAGGAGGCAAAGCAACATTAATGCCTAATTGGCAGTTTATTTCTAGTATTCTTCTTGTAATGGGTGACCTGTAGTACCCCACCCACCACTCCAAAAAAAAACCTCCCCAGTTGACTAAATCTAAGTGGCCAAAGTCTTGCTAGTTTGTTTTCAATTACTGTTAATTCTCCCAGCAATTCTGCCCTTTCCTGAAGTCAGAGATAGTTAATATTGGCTTGTGTGTTTTTTTCTTTCTTTCTTTTTGGCTTCTCATTACCCATGGTGGTTTTCCTTTTGACTGAGTTACCTGGGCTGTTTCACAGCCGTTTCATTTTCGTTTCAAGCCATTTCAGTTTCCCAGTCAAATGTAAAGGCACACCATTTCAAGCTCGTTTCATGTTCAATTCAGTTGGAGCCAATGCCGTTTCATAGAAACCACCATGCAGAACGAGAAGCCAAAAAGAAAGAAAAATTGAGACATTTAGGATTTCTCCCTTTTAAATATAAGGCTGTCTCCCTGCATATGTAATTAGATGAAATGGGAGTAAATGTATATGAAATGAAAATGAAACAGCATTGGCTTCTTAGTGGCTTTAGTGATGAAAAGTAGAATAAATGCTATGAAACGCTACAGAAATGGAGGCAGAATTTTTGTGTTTTAAAAAAAATTAATATTCAAGTGTACATCAGTGTGGATGCTTTTTGAGAGAATATTCTTTAGTTGTATGATGTATTTCATTAGAAAATTGGGATTTATAATGTTTAAGAGGGTAATAGAGGTAATAGAAAGGGAAAGGGTTTGTAAGTAGTTGGGTTGTGGTATTGATGTGTATATATGGGTTAAAATGTGAAGTAATTGGAATCAAAATGGTTGTAGACATTTAATTTAGTATTTTCTATTTTATTTTAAAGTTTGGAGGAGATTAGAATTGATTAAATAGCTATTTATATAGTTTTTTATTTGTTTTGGAGATCTAGATTGGAAAACACATGTATTTGTTTGTACCATGTGACCAAAAAGTCACATGGTACTGAAAGAAGCTTTCCTATTCGTTCCAACCGTTTGTAACATCCTCAACCTCAAGAAAAATGGCAGACAACACGAAAAGGAAAGAAGGAAGCCCACCACCTTTGCTGTTATGTCCTCCGTCTGGTGGATTAACCCTTACCCCTGCACAAGGCTCATCTCTATTGATGCCTGTGGTTCCTCAAACAGAGGCATCTTTGATTCCATCAGGTTTGTATAGTCAACCGCTGAGGAGGTTGGACACGTAAGCAAAATCATTGAAAATGTGAAAAACAGTCTGTAGATCTAGCTGTTGAGTAAATTTAGTCATAATAGACAGTAAGAATAAACACTGGCGCATTCATTGTTGCAGATGAATTTGACAAGATAGCTGCAGAAGCGGACAGTTTTGTGGGACAGTCACCCCCAAAGGAACCAGGTCCGCTTAATTATTTTCAGTCCGGATCCCAAGCTACAACGATAGGAACTACTGATCCATTTGCGAATGTTCGTCAGCCGGTTGCCACAAACAGTTATTCATCGATGCAATTCTCCAGTCCTGTACCTCCAGAAATAAACTCAACCGCTTCACAATCATACAATGCACCACCCGTAGGTGTGCCACCTACATCACAAAATTTTCCCTCTGCACAGAGTTCCATGACACCACCACCTAGAGGTAAGGCTTCTGTTATGTTTAAGATGTTTCAATGTTCGTTTTCTTCGTGTATTAATCTGGCATCGAGAGAAAGATCACATTTCTGTTTTGCCTGGCAGGGCCTTCTGGTACCAATATGCATCGAATTCAAGGTGCGCCCAGATATGCACCACCACCAATGGGCACCAGCTCACCCGCACTTGGTCACCCAGATAGATCTGGTATCTCCACCGGCATTGGAGTGGATGCTAACCCACTGCCACCACAAGTAGCTGGAGGCCTTCCACCTCCTCCAATTGCAGGTATATGTGTGTCCTCTTGTTAGTCGCTCCTGCTGCTGATGACAGCAGAGCGACTTATCTTCTCTGTATGGTGTCTGTTTGTTTGCTTGATTGCTTGCTTGCTTGAGTGTTTGAATGTAGACAGAGAACTTAATTTCAACTATTGACACTAGATGGCTTATGAGACTAATTTCAACTATTGACACTAGATGTCACTCTTGTATAATGACACCACAGAACTTAATTTCAACTATTGACACCAGATGGCTCATGAGACTAATTTCAAATATTGACACTAGATGTCACTCCTTTTTATTGACACCACAGACACTAATGACACCACAGGTGCTAAATGACACTATACATTACTTACAATAACTCAGTATTACTTAGTATGAAATTTGATATTACTTTAACTTGGTGCAGGTGCGACACAATGCTGATAGGCATTCTTGTTTTTACCCAATTTTCTTCATTATTGCTAATTACATTTATAAAAATTCTTATATGAAGAAATGGACTCAAAACCTTTGCAATTGTGACTTATATCCTCTTAATTTAATTTCAGTTTTATTTTGCAACTATTTCGTCAGCAATTTCGTTTGTACTTTTATTTCCTTCACACGTTTACAATTTAATACACAGGTTTTACACCAAATAAGCCACCAACATCTATGGGAATGTCAGGGAGTCAAGGGTCGATGTCAACGACAGAGCTATCTCTGGGTTCTCCAGAAGGACTACCAGTTCAGGTTGACAATATATCTTTGCCGTATTCAAAATCAACTATTATGTGTTAAAACAGTATGATCATGGCTTCAGTATGTCCCGAACTTGTCTTTTGAGTTTCAGTCAAGTTGGATATGGGATAACTGAAGTTCGACATAGACTGCCATGCTGTACTATTTTGCTCTAACGTTCTAAATTTATTTTACATAGTTCGCTTTGGTTTCTTTAATAAATCAGGGTTACTATGCACCAGTTGTGTACCATTGGTTCCACAGTGCACACGTCGAATTGCGTCAGATTTGGAAACCATTTTCGATCTTAGATTCTCATAAATTAGAAGAAGCATTCAGATCAGGTGAGTAGGTTAAAGTTGTCGAATAAACGAATTGTTCCTATTGTTTATATACATCACTGGCTAACTTTGTTGCTTTCTGTTTTCCAGGAGCTCAGGATAATTTAATTATCAGCGTACAAGGAGGCAGATATGATGTTGATATAATTGAGCGCAGTAGGACAGCCGTTTACTGGGATGAGACTACATCTTATGTTCGTCGATGTTCATGGTTCTACAAAGAAGATGGGGAATCGAGATTCCTCCCTTACGACGAAAGTTTCGCGGATAAGCTCGAGGTTCGTTTCATCAGAATGTTCTCTTCTATTTCGAACAAGTATCTCATGAATAATTAACTTGCACAAAAAACATTGGTCGTTTTTATGTTTTACAGAGTGCAGTGTTTACGTAGAACATTTTTGATTCAAAGAGGATGTTTTTCTTTCCTTAGGACGAGTACAGAAATGCAGTCACAAACAATGTATGGCACAAACGACTAGAATTCGAGGGAAATGAAACTATAGTGATGCACAACCCTGGTGTGATAGTTCATTACTCGGGATCATCCCAACCAGACGAGTGGGGCACTTCACAGGTTCATTTGCTATTACAATGTGTGAAATTTCTTTTACGGTTCCAAAAATATTGTACATTTCAAGTGTAGGCTTTTTAAATTTTAGGGTGACCAAGCTAGACCGAGAGTTGTGAAAAGAGGGACTGACGAATTTGAAAATTTGGATGAAGGTAAAAATTTAAGATACATGCTTTCCAAAAAATCTACCTGAGAAAATGAATGTTTAATTCATATGCAGATGAAAACTGTGCCATGGACTTCCATCTTTCGTGTGTAGAATTTAGAAATGGTTATTAGGAGGAAGAAAAAATCACAACAGTAGTTAAGAAAAGTGGTTGTGTCAAAAGTATCAAACTTGTTAGTTTTCCTTTTCAGGAGAGCCAGTTGTAGTTGATCATCTAGTCTTTGTTGTACATGGCATTGGACCCACTTGTGATCTCAGATTTCGGAATATAATTGAATGTGGTACGTTTTTCTTTTACTGTAATAACTCTGTCTTGCAACTTGATTGTTCTTCTCAAACAGGTGAAATAATGATATTGTAGTCATTTTGTTACGAAGAAGAAGCACAACTTTGTTCATATCCATTTTAGTTGATGATATGCGGGATATATCAATTCAAATGGTACAGTCACATTTTAAACAACATCAGGACGAAGGACGAATTGGAAGGATTGAATTTTTACCAGTGAGATGGCATGATGCATTACATGGTGATGCTACTGGAGTGGACAGGTATTTCAGTGTTATGAAACAATATTTCGAAATCAATCGGAAATATTTTTTGCACCGTTTCCAGGTGGTTTAGTACACAAATTTTAATTCCAGAAAGCTAAAAGCAATTACACTTCCAAGTATTGGGAAATTGCGAAACTTCACAAATGACGTGCTGCTTGATATCCTGTTTTATGGGAGTCCGGCGTATTGTCAGGTGGGTGCAATAGTTCATTTATAGTCGCGCCTGCTTGAGCAGAGCGACTTATCTTCTCACTATGGTGTATGTTTGTTTGTGGACAGTTGATATTTGTGCAGCAAATTAACACTGGGTGGCTCTGTCCTGGGCTTATAGATACTCCAGGGAGTACTTCAAGACACCTTTCAGTTTTAATGATACTTTACAGAAAGTGCTTAAAGACACTTTCAAAAGAAATTAATACCAGGTGGCTCTGTCCAGGGCTTAAAGACACTACAGGAAGTGCTTAAAGACACTTTTCAGTCTTAATGATACCACCACAGGAAGTGCTTTAAGACACTTTTCAGTCTTAATGATACCACCACAGGCAGTGCTTAAAGACACTTTTCAGTCTGATGATACTACCACAGGAAGTACTTTGACACTTTTCGGTCTAAATAATACTTTGTACTTAACAAGACCTCTAAAGTCTCCTTAAGTAGTTCTTACAAGATCTCACAGGGAAGGAGATGTGCGATTATCAAACGTGACACAGTGCTGATAAGAATTCTTGTTGTTTTAAGATTCAAAAACGAAACATCCTTCCTACTTCTGTGCCTTTAAACTCCGAACGCAATTTATTTGTAATCAACGGTTTTTGCTATTTTAATAGAAAATAGCAGATGTGGTGGGAGGTGAAATGAATAGGCTGCACCAACTGTTTTTGAGCAGAAATCCTTCTTTTAAGGGCGGCATTTCAGTTGCTGGTCACAGCTTAGGTAAACTATCTAAATCATATGGTTTTGGTATTGTCTTCTTCGCACACAAATATCTTTTAGCATTGGAAAATAATTTCATTAGTAATGTGTACAATTAAATTGACTAGTTGTGGGAACTTGATGTAATACCGTGACGACACAGTTTCTCTTTCTAGGTTCCTTGATATTATTTGACCTGTTAGCACATCAGGCGGACCAAGGAAACGCCAACATAACCTCACAGCCATCGACACAAATTGTTTCAGAGCGTGAACAGGTAACATTTTTTTCGTCATGTTGTACTACAATGATTGACAAAAACTGAAATGCGAGATTCCAAAACTTAAATCCCAATAAATGTTACTTCGCAACTAAAAAACAGTCTGGGAAGTAAAGAGTTACTTTACTAAATCTGTAGAAATTGCAAGGTGACAAAATGATATGGACAAAATGATCTGGAATCTTCATTCTGCATTTTACAGGTACAGAGCGGGGAGCAATTTGAAATTGTACAAGAAGAGACTGATTCACAGGAAGACAATATTGAAACACTTGAACAATTACTTGACCACTTATCACTGACGGATTACCTTGAAACGTTTCAAAAAGAGAAAATAGATATGGATACATTGGTAAGAGAAATTATAAGCTCTTCATGTCGTTTTTACTATTTTTAGGTTGCAGAAGATAAAATTCGTAAACTATCGTTTCATCATTTTGCTTTAAACATTGTTAAAAAACGAGTTGTGAGGATGTTTTGTCGTTTTTGACGCGTCCATTATCATTTACATTATAAGATACTTCACTGAAACAATATATTTCTTTTTACTCTTCAAAAAAGTTTGTAAGTTGACTTGCATGTTTTGAGTGTTCGAGTGCCTAATATGTACTTTATGATTGGCCAAGTTCATACTTCATGCATCCCATTTTATTATTTCACGCCAAAGCAGTTATAACACAATACCCCTTCCGCTTGGTTGGAAGAATTTCTGATTTCACAATGACCAAACATTTGTTAACATAAATTGCATCAACATATCTGTAGTTTAATACTTGTTAATATTTTATGTTAGGAAGATGATATTCTTAAGAAAGATGATGTTCTTAACATTTTTTTTCGTCATTTGCACGTTTCTTTCGTAACTTCAGTTCATATTTGTTTCACATAAGGGATAAAGCTGATGTTTGATTTTGTTTGATTAAAATATTCTTTTCGGTGAGGTCACATTCTAATACAGTATACAATTTACAGAGTATGTGTGAAGAATCTGACATAAAAGAGATGGGTATTCCCATGGGACCAAGGAAGAAACTACAAGGTTTCATTAAATTACACAAAACCAGGAAGGTGAAGAAAATTAACACGATTCGTTATTTTTTATCCCTGGAGTAAAATCATTATTTGAGTCCTTTACTGCCTTTTCTTTTTCTCAATCAGTAAATTGATATTCAAAAGAAAGGTATCTTGTGTCACCACTGTTTTGACAAATATCCTGACATTTTTTTCAATTTTGTGTGAAGGAACGAAAAAAGGAGGCTGAAGAAAGGAGGAGACGAGAAGAGATGGAAAGAAAACTAAAAGCAGAAGAGGAAAAGCGAGCGGTTGATTCTGCACAACAAGCAGCTCAAAGTGCTGCTACGAAGTAATCTCAAAATTAATTGCAAATAATTCTATTACTTTGACAAGTATTTTTAGTCGCGCCGCCTCAACGAGCGGAGCGACTTGTTAGTTGGTTTGTTTGCTTATGGCCACTTACAAAATTTCATCGGATTTAAAAAATTCCAAAACCAAAATGTGTTTGAGAGCCGGAGCCGAGCCGCAGTGGCCGAGTGGTATAAAGCGCTGTGCTTGCCACACAGACGGTTGTGGGCCCGAACCTCCACCAATGCATGTGGACACATCTGCAAGTACCTGGATCAAAAAGGCTTGGCTGCCATGCTGACCCCTATACAGTCAGCAGGTGTCACACCAGAGGTGAATCTTAAGGATTACACATGCAAGAAAGCATGCAAAAAGGGATCCACCCTGGATTTGAAACCCAGGGCAGATATCACCAGAAGTCCAAAACAGGGGTATCAGTGGGCCCACGAAATGAACTTATGTCCTCCAAAATTCTTTTTTAAAAAAAGTGTTTGAGACCATTCTAAGCAACTTTGATTTTTGGACCTTGCTGTTGAATATTTGATATTTTCAGTGATCCATTGTTACGTGAAGCTTCATGCGACTCGATCAACTTTGTCAAAGGTGTATCAGGAACTGGCCTGCCCCTGATCACGTATCCCAAGTAAGTTTCAAAGAACAACACATTTTTTGAAGGAGTGAAGTGGTTAAATTATTTTGTAGAAGTCCGGTAATCGTTACTGATGAATAAATAACCTTGTGTGCTATTTTAGGTTGAACTTTTCACCAAACAATTTCTTCGCTTTGGGATCGCCGGTGGCCATGTTTCTTACAACACGGGGTGTAGAGTATTTGGGAGAAGAGTTTACTTTTCCGACATGTTCCGGATTCTTCAATATATTTCACCCGGTAAGAATTTACTTCAGTTTTTTTAATGTCGTTTGTGTGAAAGAAACAAAATAAACTTTAAAAAAAATTAAAAGACTTGTTGTTATCGCGATACTATTTCAGTTTGATCCAGTAGCATACAGAATAGAACCATTACTCACTCAGCTTGTTCCTCCAAAGCCTTTTCTAATGCCTCATCATAAAGGTAGAAAGAGGCTGCATTTAGGTAAGTCTTTAACACGTCCGTAAACGTTTTGTGATGTGCGTTGCCCCTTCTTGTGGATGTTTGTGTGTCTGCACTTCACAAAACAAACAGCTAATTGACTCACTGAAAAAGTAGGTACTAAATTTCAGACAGATTGCTTTTGTTTTATCTTTCTCACTCAGGTACTTCATCAAATCCAATTTCATTATAAAACAGAGTTGAAAGAGTCGTTGACAAGGATGGGCGCTGACATTAAAGCCAGAGTGATAGATTCTGTGAAGCGAACTTGGAAAACAATCAATGATTTTGCATTGGCACATCGAACAACGCCACAGCAAGTAATGGAACAAGAAGTGGACAGTGTTATATCAGAAATGACCAAAGAAGAAGAAGATAAAATAGAAACTGGATGTTAGTAATATTAGGAAAAAAGAAGCTAATGAAACATGTTTTGAATTTAATCCGTAAAAGCAAAGGATAAACATACCATCTAAAACGTCTGTTGTACTTTGTTCTTGCAGCTATGGCATCGAGTGTACAGGAAGAAGACATTTTGTTGGGGCAGCTCAACCAGGGTCGTAGGATCGACTATGTGCTACAGGAACGACCTATAGAGAGTTTTAATGACTACTTGTTTGCTTTGGGAAGTCATTACAGCTACTGGTATGTTGGAGAAATAATATCAGACGTGACTTTAAAACCTCAGCTGGACAAAATAATTTGAGTGAAGGTTAGGGCTGCGGAAACCGAACAGTTTTCGTTGAAAGGCGTGATTCGTAATTTAACTATTTATTTTTGCGCAGTTATTGTGAGGAGTATCCATATTGGTAAGTAAGATTAGGAAGTTCGGTATTGGTTACAGAACGTCAGCAACTTCTTACGTTTATTTCTCCGCCATCCATCCTGGCGGCCATATCTTGGTCTTTATTGGCAAGTTGTAGACAACTGACAGTTTCCAAAAACTTTGTTAAGTAAACCATTGTGCGTGCGTTGTAAGATTCTTTTCAGGTCTTATTGCTTATTCACATACACGGGGACGGATAGGCATTCGGATGCCCATCCAGAAGGATTCCCTCTGGATTGGTCTGTGACTACAGCTGTACCATAACAAATATTCACACTTCACGCAAAAGGGGATGGATCCCTGTCTCTAAATAGTTACCGTACCCATTTTTGAGACAGGGCCCTGTCACCGGACAGGGATCCAGTCCGTCCTCCGTGTATATGAATGAGCCATTAAAACGTTCCCAGTAAAGTACACGGTCTAATCTTATTACCTGGTAATTTCTTTTAGGATGAAACGTTATTTATTTCTTTCATTTACTGTGCAAGTAATTATAAACCCGTTGTAGAAGTGACCTTTTAGGGGAAAATGATGGTTATTCCAATCACTTAGTATGACCTTGTATACGTACTTTCATATGATTTAAATTATATTTACTGAAAGCGACATTACTCGCAAATCAAAATGTCAAAATATTTTCACGGGGAACCAGATTTTAAAGCACAGGTGTATTGTTTCGCCACCTAATGTTGTGTAGTCACTATTGCAGGGAGTCGGAGGATACTATTCTAATGATGCTCAAGGAGACGTATGCTTTAATGGGACTGGCACCAGTCAGGCAGGGTCAAGAAGGAGGATCACCATTTAAACATCGACTGCCACCACCGCCAATGGCATCACCTCCAGGATCTCTGCTGGCTTCACCTAGTCACGGCCTGCCATCTGCACAGACATCTACATTAAACATGGCATCCTCTCCAATGACGACGATGGGAATGACCTGTGCCCCTGTTGGACAGGTGGCGCCTCCTCCTGTGGGTAGTGGCATGAGTATGCCCCCAGCCAATGGATCATGGCCTGCAACAGCAGCGCCTGTATCCCAGGCATCCGCGGGTCCAATTGGCCCTCCTCCTATGTCAGGGTTTGTTCGTAAATAATTTCAACAAGACTTGTTCTGCTTCATCTCCTGTGGTGCCTAACGTCTTTAGTTGTTGCACCTATGAGTTACTAAGAAACATTTTTGGCGATTTCGATACCGTTCAATGTAGTCATACATCTTCTAACGCATGATATCCATCTTGCCGCTTTGACTCCAGAGGATCATTGGTAGAAGTTTAAGTCATTACGCATTTTCATCGTTGAAGTGCAATAATTGAGATTATTTTGAAAGGTACTGGTCAGCTTGTATGAAAACCTTTCGTGAACTGATACGACAGAGAAAAGGTGTAGGCAATTTTTGTTGAGAAGTTGTTGAATGAGGAACATTCCTCTGTGGTTGTAAATAATGTATATTTTATTGTAATAAATAAGAAGTATATTTCAAAGCATATATTCCTCGTTTATTCGCATTTAAATTAGGTTTGCCCTTTTGATGGTTTCAGTTGCATTAAAACTTTGCAGTAAATAACTAAGGCAACAACAGAATTGACAAGTATTCAATACTTTATCTTATTTATTTGGACAAATGAATATAGTGTCTGCATAAGTTTAGAGGCATTTTACAATAGCTTAGTTATCTGAATGCCCAGAAAATTAAGCGCTGCGAAGACTAATGTACAAATTACTATACATAGGCATTAAACAACACACCATTATGAAGACCTAACAAAACAAAAAACACGAAAAATGTTAAGCACCAGAGTAAACAAAATTCATAAACTCTTCATTAGACAATGTTTAAATTTTAAAACGAGTTGCCCTAGATGTTTCCTTTCTGCATCACCGTTCTTGGAACTGATTGCTCATACCATGTTTTTGTACATTTCACAATTCAAGAATATTCCTTTTTGTCATTTTACGACATAAATTTAGCAAATTCATATGGCACGATAAATTTTGAGTAGCACATCTCTTGATTAAAACACATGGTAATTATTCCGATATCACAAGTACCAATGACGAAGCGTGGTAAAACTGGTTAAAATAAAAGATAATAAAACTCAAATTAAAATAGGTGGCAACAACTAATTCTATTACCTAGATGGAATTGTAAAGAAAAGAAATTATTATGCTACATGGCTTCCAAAATAAGCGTTGCCAGGACAAAATCACAAATATCTAAATTTCAACACAAAATGAAGACGGAATTTTGGAAATGAAATGCTGCTTTTGTAATCAGTTGTGCAGTTGTACATAATTATGTATCGCTTACTTATTTACAGAAAATGATGAAATGTATAAAAACTAATGATGGGAATAAAATCAACCACAATATCAGCAATACGAGGACGAAACACAATATTATGAGTGCAACAGAAGAAAGGTATACTGTTTTGTTTTCAGGAAAAAAATCTCCTAAATGTTAATGTGGGTTGCGCCTTTGAGGCACTTACCCAAGTCTCATTAATAACAAGCACATAAACAATAAGCATCTGAGCACATCATGATCATTAGTAACAAGCTTAATTTTTTTGATAGATCAGCGTACTTTTGAATTCTCATTCGAGTTTTTTCCCAACAAAAAGTTTTATTTACACTTTGTAGGACATCGATACCAGATCCATGCCTACCTTCATACTTTTCAATGAAGAACTGTCAAAAATAATTCGTACACTTTTTGTAAATAGGTCTTGGCAATACTTACAAAACTCTTAATAAACTGACTCTTACCTTTTGTAGATTTTTACGGTTTAATTTTACCATTTAGGTAACACGATTCCAAATTTTTAATTTCACCCACTTTTGCAGTTTCGTGCGATGTATTTCACATACATGTTCTGTTCTGTTTTCAAACAATGCAAGAGTTAGTGTCTCTTGTCTTTTGCACAAAATTACCTTAGTATCGATACAGTCACACAATGCAGTATTTATAGTACCATGCATCTTACCGAGCTGGAAATACTTACGACTACATTATTACCATTATCTAAGAAAACGTTAAATTTTAGTGTGCTTTTCGAGTATTAAAGTAAAATGACAGAATCAAAAACTATTCAAGAAACAAATTTTCTTCTAATTTGGTGATTATATACTAACTTTTCAAGGGAAATGGGTTAAATAACCTTACCTAAGACAGAAGATAGGGTAAGGAAATAGATAAGTCATAGCCGGCAACAAATTCATAATATACTGCTAATTTTGATAATATCTTGTTCCACTATACATTTTATATATATTTAGTGTTATTAATACATGTACAAGTGTGCAGTACTAAACCTGGGCCAGTCTTTACTTCACAATGATCTGGTGTTTGACACCAATAACAGATTTCTCTAAGCAGCCTAATGCTAACATTTATAATGGGAAAGTAAGCAGGCGCAATAAAAGTTACACGTTCAATATCATAACAAACATTCGAAATACTACAGATTCCTGCCTTAGTAACTCTAGAGCAATACAATTTTAGTCGTATAAATACGTGTAATGTTTTGGATACTATTGTACATTTTAGACTATATCCTATTAAATTGTTCATCCTCAATCATTAAAAAGACCCATGTGCCATATTCCTGATGCACCATAAAAGAAACATTCTCAAATGCTACAATAGTGATTGTGACCTTACATTGAAGCAGTTGTTACTTATTCACCATAGGTCCCTTTAGCCTGATTGTGAATGAATTACATGTCATACTAAATAAGTCAAGAATACTGGTAAACCCGACATTCGCTTAGGGAAGAGCTCTTGAAAATGTTTTACAAAAAAATGTGTCGATTTTCTTATTTTTGCCTTTACTAACGGATTCGTGTAACATTCATAGTTGACAAAATATTTCATTCACGTAAAATGTATTTGAACTGATACTTATCCGCATTTCAACACTTATTTATTTACATAAAACATGATTAAAACTAGAATCCAGTTTGAACCCATTGCAGTCAATCTTTCTGTCGATGTAGGGAGAAATAACTTGTTGCACGTGAATACTGGTTTAACCTTCTAAGCTACATACATATCAAAGAACTGCTGTCTTTTCTCAAAAGACAAAACATCTATTTCCAATTGCCTAGGATTTCATGGATGTAATTATATTGAAGGAGTAATTCCTTTAACCAACTTATGTATTGCTTCTTTGTGCCATGCGTAGAAAAATATCAACAGTCATTCTGAAAATCTTTGGGTTCTTGAAAAGGAACATAAAAATCACAATATTCTTTGGTGTAGTTATCAAGTTTAAACCATTCACTTGACACCATTCCTAATATACTGCCTGTACACGTTCAAGTGATTCCCTTTTAGAGCTGTCAACCCTTCAACATAACCTTAAATTCAGCTAATAACTAACTATTTTAGCAATTCTGATTGTTTTGTGCTGATTTTTAATGATATTCTTTTCAAAAGTAGAGCTAGTTACCCTCTTAACCTAGATTTAGTTACTTGTGAACAATTCTTTGTGTGGATTTCACGTCACTTTTTAGCACTCTTTTACATGCATCACCCCCTTCTGTTTTGATTTCATACATTTATCATACATAACGTTAAAGAAACAAGTCTTTCTTTGGTAGTGTTATGTACACAAAATACACAGGTCAGCGATACTACTCACTGTTGACATATTTGCAACAAAAGGTTTTCTCTGTAGACATTGGTGAATTGTATCACAAAAAGCAACATTTAATGTTTAACATCTAGAATTGCTCGAGTTTTAAATACAGATATCCAGTTGTTCTTGAATTTAAAACTCTTACAGTATAAGAGTGTAACACTCCAAAAATTGGTTGTTTCATAAAAGCCCGATACGGACCTTTCACTTGAAAAGCAATCATTCTGCAGTCGAATCATACAAACTACACAAAATCTAGGCAACTATAGTACTATTTTTAACACTGGTATAAATGGACTTGCGGTAGTAATAAGTAGTAGTAGTTCATGGCAAGAGCTGACTGAAGTTTATCACTCCATTCAAGCAGTACTGCATTTTACTTCTTTTTTATTTGTTTACTTGCGGGTTTTTATTCACACCTTTCCTTAGTAACTGTTTTCCTTGAGTTGACTACATCATATAAGTCACTTGGGGAGAGTATGTGCTATAGTACAAATACCTGATACACGGAGTTAGTGGACAAGTTTAGTAGTCACCAGTGATCTCTGAGAGTTGATATCCAAGATACCCGTTTGCACAGAGTGTTTATCTGCGTCTCCTATCACTGATACTGTGTGCAATCTGCTTTATTACACATACAACAAACTTCAACAAGAGATCCTGAATAAAAGTCACCATTTTGGTGGGAACAGTTAAAGATATAGACTCCTCGTGTGGTACGTACGCAAAATATCGATACCCCATTGTCCCCACAATGCATAAGTAAAAGTCCTGGTCCACAATAACAACAAATCATAAAGTTTGTCACTGACCTTTGGAAGGTCATTAACTATGAAGTCATGGTCCCACAACATAGACAACAGGTAATACTTTCATAAACAGATAAACCCCAAAGTACATTGGGGAGGGGGACATCTGAGCTACCATGTAAACAAATAGTCAGTCACACAACAGGAAAGGTTTATGCCTTTACAAGGCTCCATAATTGACTTGGTAAGGTGATGACCTGACACACGCTTAGGGGGGAACGACACTTATGTTCCACCAGATCAGAACCTTAACCGAACAACGGGGCTCTTGGGAGCAAGAAAGTGGGACCAGGAGGGCATTATGACTGCTCTGTCTGATGCTGTAAGGGCGGTGATCCTTGATAGGCAGGAGGAGTTGTTGTTGGCTGAGGATGCTGCTGGTCTTGGGGCTGGGGCGGTGGAGTGGGCAGTCCTCCTGAAAGATTCGCCAGCCTACCAGGCAAGAGCGCGCTATTCCGGCATGACTCTGTTTGTGCGGCTTGTGATTTCAGATCTCGAAGATCCAGAACCTCCTGCATGAGCGGCTGTATGGCATCTGGATTTACTTTTAGTAAAACAGCCGAGTGCTCTTCATTCAGATTTCGTATGTCCGTTAACTTCATGAGCAGTTTGGGATACATGGCGTGAGCTACTGGATACGGATACCTCGACTCCAAATACTTACAGAGTAACTCTGAGTAATTTTCCTGTTCCTGTGAGACTAATTCCTTGTTTACCAGGTTCAATCTGTCCGGTGAGAACAGTGATATCACAAGCAGCAAAATCATTGTTGTTTGATCTGCTTTCAAGTCTATCGCTAAAGAACGAACAAATTTCATGTGGTCTTCAAATAACTGCCCTCCAGCTGCTCTTCTCATCTACAAAATTTGAAAACAATAGTCAAGTTTTGCACTGTCAATTCCTCATTTACCCGTCCCGTCTATCGAGCTCAGGGATTCATTTGTTATGGTGAAGATGTAACACTGACATTAGTTAGCTTGCACTGATGATGAATTTACAGTTCGTTCAGAACAGCCAAGCAACGCCTTTTGTGACTCTGGAGACGGTAGCAAACACTTGTTCTCAATGGTTACAGCTTTTGTTGTTACATAACCAGGTCTGGTTAGGAACACAAGTGTTGTCCCCTATTTCCAGGGGTTATACTGATAGTAATTCTTGGTATTAAAATATCACAAACCTGCTCCATGTTCATAGCACTAGTGTCCTCCTTGTCGCCTGGATCTAAGAAATGCTGTTTTTCCTTGTCAAAGGTAATAACTGAGCGTAATATAAGCAGTTCTATTGAACCACCTTTAAGAAGTGAGATCTGGTCACTCTGCGGCAAGGCTTTGAAGGATTTCACAGTTTTGGCCATGTGTATTACCCTGCGCACACTAATCTCCGCTATGTTGACTAGGTCCAGCATGGATTGTGCGCTTTCCCTAGATGGCTCTCGGTCTATAGTGATATCCAGTGAACCTGAATGCAGAAAAAAAAAAACCAAGAAAATAATGGTGGTCATAAACGTATATTTTTTGCATGTTTGTCCGTTCTTCGCTTGTAATGATGTTATGTAGATACATAAAACATCATAGTTACACAGAAACCACTTACATCTGTACGCATTTTTTAATTCTTCAATGAGTTCTGCATCTTCATGCTGAAGAGGGCAAGTTTGCGAGGAAACCATTTCAGAACCCATGGAGTTTTGCGTATCCAATTCTCGTAACATTCTGCAAATGATAAGGAATGAGTATAACGTATCAAGGTCACAGGGAAAGTAACATTTAGTATTTTAACCAATTCCCCGTCTTTTGTGTATTTGAATAGATTTTGTTGCTTTTACTTTGAATTTGCTTTGAGCGACACTAGTAAATCTTCGAGAGCTACAGCCATCTCTTGTTCAAGACCAAGACTAACGTGCTGACATCTAATATGACCACAGACGCCACAACCAACTTTAATTGCTTTTTCGTCTGATTTGAATGCGGAAACATACTAATAAATTGCCATCAAAAAGCTTTTCCTACATCACCACCAAACATTGTTGCACTGTCCAGGCAGATTTAATGGGTTTTGAATTTAGCTTCATATAAAGTACCCAATATTTTTTAAAAGATTAGAGACGATTCCTGGCCCTTTCCATTAGTATTGATGATTCTTGGAACATTTAACCCGAAGCTAAGTCTTAGACAATGGTTCAGTGCTGAATAATATTTTAAAAATAAACATGTCATGCCTGACAAAACTCAGTGAAATCAAAATTCACTATCATGCAAACATAATTGTGATAAAAGCTAATGTACGTAAGCAGTACGCAATCAGTGCCAAGACTCTTTTTACTATGATTCCAGTCATACATGGTGGGTGCATTTAAGAACATGTCATGAACTTTCTTGTAATTATCATGTCGTCTTTCAAGAATTTAGAAAGTACGTCCATGTTCACTGAATCAATCATTGAAGATTTACAAATGGAAACAATAAAGTGAATTGAAAATGAAACGGGTAAAAGGTGGCCATTTTTTGTTTTTACGTTGGTTGTGGGTTTTTGTGAATGAACCTGGAGCTGTGACTTAACCCAGTTCCAAAGTAAGTCACCTTGAGATGCTAATACGAAAGACAGCAATGCATTACTTATGGAGCCCATGTCTCCCTAAGTGACCAGTAAAACATCGCAACTGAGGACAACTGAAGGGCAATCTCGAACTCTCACTGTTTTATTCCCTATTTTTTCACAAGCTAGCATTGTGTAATCAATAGGATGTCTTGCATACATTTACCTTTTAGCTATAAATTACCCAGTCAAGGTGCTAAAACGCAGTTGCAACCAATGAGTTGGCATTCATCATTTTGTCCATTACAGGAAATCGATCGAAATTGGGAATTGACAAAATGTTTTTGACGACGTTTGTGTTTTATGGATTGAAGTTTACTATCACGAACAGATTGTTTATAATACTAGCTAAAGACCCGTCCGCTGGACGGATTTTGATGTTGTTTTTTTTTTGTATTCCTCTTGGTTATGTTTTTATACCACTTACTTAGTATTCGTCTTTTCATTTTCATCATATCTGTTCCTAAGTATTGGTATATTTTCATTAGTCTTTGTTATATTTATCACTTCTGTATTGTTTTCTTTTTGTCATTTCCATCTTTGTCATGCTTCATGTTGTTCCTTTGATGGCAACCCTCATAATGCCATGTCTTAACGTTATGTCTTCAATGTTAGCCTTCATAACGTCATGTCTTAACGTGTTATGTTTGTCCTGTCAGTTTTTATGTCTTCTTTTACTTAGCTTTTGTCATTTGTTGTGTGTGTTCTTTGATATCTTTCATGTTGTCATCTTTGCTGTATCCTCTTTTGGTCCTTGTTGCATTCATCTTTGTTGTCTCCATTTAGGTACAGTCTTATTGTACTTTACTTGGTCTTTGTTGTATTCGTGTTTGTTATTTCAAATTTTCCACAGTTGTATTTTTAAGAAAATAAAAAGCCAACATTTTGCCTTTGTAAAACAATGTAAAATAAATTCCATACCAGCGGGCAATCAGTTTAGACTTTACAAGTACGTTGTGTGCAATAGGAAGCACGTGTGGCGCTTTTATGGACGTCGTACATTCCTGCTTTGCAACATAAGGAGTCCTTGTTGCACTGACAACACCAGCCCAAAGACCCTCAACAAAAAGACATGTCGCCAGCATACAAGCTATGTTATGCAGCTGCATTACCATTTGTGTGTTCCTGCTGCAAGACACATAGCAAACAATGAAACTTCAACTCAAATTTTCTCTGCTTTCTCTTTATGTTAGCACTTTAATTCTTTTGTATCAGAAACTTCATGCTATACTCATAAAGATTGTCACATATTTAAAGTCATTTTAACATTTATCATTGATTAAAGAACAGTGCAAAGTTCCCAGCTTAAATGAATGAGAGAAGAGTGAAAAGGGAACATGCAAATAACTTCCAGCTGCATAACATAGCTTGTATGCTGGCGACATGTCTTTTTGTTGAGGGTCTTTGTCTCTACTTCAAGACTGGTACAGGTATTCCAGACTTACTTCTTCTGTTTTTAATAGATAGAAACTCGTCGTACAGTTCTTATAAATGTTCATACTGCAGTACTCTTCGTCAGCAGTTTATTAGCGTCATACAATATAAACGTTCTGCTGTAATTTGCTGTAATGCTGTGAATTAAGGCTCATTCACACTGAGTGAGGAAGAGCGAAGGCGAACGCGATACTACTGTCAAAGAGCCGTCAGTGTTTGGATATTCAGTCGTGTCATTCATACCCAAAAAGGGCAAACGTCTGATGCCATTCTGTATGAACTCCTTGGGCTTCATCTTTCGTTTTTCATGAACAAGCCATCAGAGGATAATATCAAAACAACACTAGTCTATTAACCACATAATGTAAATGGATTCCTAAGTTCAGTAGATGTTCAGACTTTGAGGAGGAGAAGGATACGATCAGGTGTTACAGGTAATTACAACGCCCTTTGATGTATTTTTGAACCACTTTAACAAAGGACTTACCTTTACGAGTCATATCAGATAGAGTTTGATATGTAATTAGCAGGATCAATACAGTCTATGTGGATAAAAAAGCTGTAACGGAGATGGGTAACCGTATAAAGTGTATTATCTATTAGATCTTGTGTGATCTTAGCCTTTATACATTATTTTTGTGTAGTATTTGAGCCATAACGGTTTTTTCGGTGTTCCATCCTTCATCACTTCAATCAATCTCACAAAACTACATGTATCTTCGGTTAAATTAAAGAGCTGACAAGTAAAAACTGCTGTATTGTGTCTGTCAGCAGAATCGTTCAGTTTTTATCAAATTTGCTTTTCTTTAAAAAACAATTTCAATATCACTCATCAAGACAAAGATTTTAATGTGTTGACTCCTACTTCTAATTTGGATCTAAATGAAGTCAAGTATTCCTTTATTCTCTTTCATTCTGGCCTTTTATGATGTGTATGGCTCTTTTAATTTTTACCGTTCACAGTCAGAATAAAATGGGTAACAGAATCTGATGTATTGCACAGAAACAGTCAGGAGACATGCACTTATTTTTACAGCGTATTGACCATACATTTGTCTCTATTTTTCAACCATAACATTGCACATTTATCTCTTCTTATCATTTCCTGAATTATTAGGGGGTTAATGAGTAGTCAGTCACCTATAAATTATGTAACAATCTAGCTTATTTCATCCGTTACTCGAGAGGAAATCAGGTGAGCAAATTATCATTCCCAATGATACACGACTTTAGCGGGTGTTGGGTTGAAATAGCCATTATTTTCCATGGCGAAGTAGTACTTATCTCATGAAGAAAAATGTTTTGAACGTCTTCAAGATTTAAATGCTCAGAAAAGTTGTGCGCTCTTTTCACAATGTGTTGGCATCGTGTTCATCTGGTACAGTTTTGTTTTTAGTTTTTAGAAAACATTGCATAAGCTGAAATAACAAATTTGCAGAAATATTGCGTCAGTGCAGGCGGGCAATATGGCCACAACTTTCCAGAAACAAATCAAGCCAAAACATCCTTCTTTCCTTGCAAAGAAAAGGGTCCATGTTGCCTGAAAAACATCAAACAAGAAAAAGTGTACCCATGACATAACACGGGGTGGGAAGTAGCTTTTTGTACCTATTGCTGTTGAAGTGTTGATCCTTTGCAGCCTTCATTGCACAAGGTTATGGCTGTTTCATTAGACTACACAGTCAGCTGCTTTTTTCTGGAAATCTTTAAGCAAGCATTAAGAGTTGTATACGGTCACTTAAAAGTCAATAAATCGCATTTTTTTTTACAAACAGAAGACATGGTGGCAATAAAATCACATTAGTTTTAGTGCGAAATAATATTCCTGTAAAATGAGTTAATTTGGTATAATACTAATAAGATGTACGTATGTAATAGGAGTAGATCTAATAAATTTAGCTGTTCATTGATCAAAAAGAATGGCCTTATTTTAGATCACAAAATTGCACCATTTTCTCCAGAAGTGTCAAAGTCACAAGTTAGATCCATTTGCGATGTTTTTTTTTCAACTGGAACTCGTTCACCAAAAATATAACGACAAGACGAACTGAATTATCTTCATGAATCTTCGTTGTGCCTTTGACCTTAAAATGACCTTGAACTTCAGTGTCCATATTCAGTATGGTAAGTCAGTCATGTGCAGTGAATGAGGACTTTAAACTTTGTAACAATAAGAATGAGTTACGAACATTAACGTTCACGCACAGACTCGCACATGCACACGAGCTCACTGAAACCCTAGACAGCCAGCTTGTACACTTAGCCACAACATAATGTGTCCTCTACACAGAGCTGCCCCAGATAAAATAGTGAGGCAGAAAGGTACAGTCACACATGGACTTACTATACATTTTTGTGGATTATTGAAAGAAAATTTCACATAATTTTGAAAGAAATTAAATGACAATAAGAGGAACTATAGCAGATTCAATATTGAATATAAAAATAAATCATTCACTTTGGCTTAAAAATATACCACTTGAATCCACTATGGTTCCCTTAAATGTCACTGAATTTATTTCATAATCATGTAAAGTTATCCTTCAAGAAGGAAGTCCTGTGTGAACACAAGAGGCATACCACCTACCACATAGCTGACCTATTCCTGACTTGTACTTGGGGGGGGTACCCCACCTGACTTGTACACTGACTTGTACAGGGGGTATCCCATCTGACTTGTACACTGACTTGTACAGGGGGTACCCCACCTGTCTTGTACTGGGGGGTACCAACCTCAGCCAGGGGGTACCCCACCTCTGCAGGGGTACCCCAGTCCTGGCTGGGGAGGGGGGTACTCCAGTGCTGGCTGGGGGGTACCCCATGCTGGGTACACCCCCTCCCCCTGTAGACTGACAAAGTGTAACTATTACCTTCCCATCATACTACGTACACGGGTGGTAATAATCCACAAAAATATATAGTAAGTCAATGTGTGACTGTAAGTTTCTGCCTCACTATTTATCTGGAGCACACAGAGGACACTCAGCAGCCGCACCTATCCGTCTGGTTGGGAGTTCGTGTACGTATGCAAGTTTGTGCGTTCACGTAATTCCGTTGAGTACGACAGACGGTATTTCCATAAAACCACTTTAAAACCAATTATCACTATCAGTAAGTACAACCGATTAGGCAAACACACCGTGTAGTGTAACCACTTGATATTATCAAATATTACCTTCGGGATGTGACTCATTCTCTCGATTGTCAAATGTTTTATTTGTTTCGTATATATCTTTCTTCCTTAGGGAAAGGAGTGTCAGTGTTGGATAATATACCTTCATTTGTCAGTATTGGAATTGGCAATAGCTATTTTTCATAATTTATTTTCGTCAGTCTGGACGACAAACAGCGTTCTGATTCTTTTAAATATCCTTATCAAATTCCTGTTTGGATGAATATTACGCGATACAAAAAGTTGCCCCTTTATTTGGTGAAATGAATTACAAAAACACTATTTAAAATCTTACGTTTACGTTATATTTGGAGAGATTAAC
>JBCAUG010073804.1:0-22741 GCA_038406175.1 Haplosyllis leylae | reverse complement strand
TGAAGTGAGCTTTGTTTGTTTCATGCACCACTTCACATGTTGGACTTTGTTCATTTCTAGAATCAATAGAGCATGAAGGCCTTAATGATTCACACAGACAACCAAATAGTGTAATTTAGCACAGTTGGCAGAGCATTGGCCTTATGATCTGGAGGTCCTGGGTTCCAACCCCACTGTGGTAAATTTTTGACGATTTTTTTTGCTCTTCTCTGTATGAAGATCTGTCAGATAATCTGATAGAAGCGTGTATCGTAAAAAGCCCGAATAATACCAATGAATAATTTCATCCTTTCAGTTTCCACCTATGACTCTCGTGAGCGTTGATAAAAAATGCCAACGAATCAAGATAAACCAATCTCTAAATATGCTTTGTGAAAGTAATAAGTTCCCATTCAGTACGCAATAAAAGTGAGAATATTGAGTCGCGATGATTTCTGCCCTCTTCCTGAAACAGGTGATTTAGCGTTTTCATTGTGTTGCACCATTACATTTTGCACAACGCCATTGTGACGCCCTGATGTGTGACGCCCTTGGCACAGCAGGGGCAGTTGTTCACTTTGAAAGTTTCATAGATTCTACTAGTATTTTTGTCATCAACACTTCAATTACCTTGCCACGAAAATGTCCAGTTTCAATACGGAAAAATTAATAAATTTGTTTCATAGATACGGAAGCGTATTGCATAAAATATATTTTGCTGTGAACAAGAGAAGTATGAATGAGATTTTATAACAGATAGAAAATATCACTTACCTGGATTGACAGCAAAACTTACACACACAAAACAGTTTAAACAAAATATTATCACAATTGGTCTGGGCTTCATCTGAAAGTAGAAAGATAAAAATGGGATTAGTTTTTTTAGTAAGTGAAACCACTCCAAATTGTTTTACCTAATTTCTTTCTTGACATTCCTGAACCTTTCTTTGACTTGATGTCATTAACAGAAAGAAACATTATGACTTCAATCAAATGGCACTGTATTATCGTGGTACATAATGTTATAAAGTTGAATAAGTACAGAGACCATTGCATAATACTACTGTATAATTGCATTGACAAATACATACGAATTCAGGCTTGCATCTTTTCATATTTTCAGTTCTAAATTTTAAGTGTGGTGATCCCTCAATCTGAAGGAAAAGTGTAAGGACGTCTTCGTTTTTCAAGACAGGTTCAGAAGTTATATATCTTTATACTATTCCAAAATATCTTAGAAATATCTTACAAAACGTCTGTAAACACAAAAATCAAATGTTGATTACTGGAATAAAACTAGAAATAATATTTTTTAAATCAAATGATTCACGGTTCCGGCCTTTTCATTCCAAATTACAAGCGAGATCTATTTCATTGCTCCACTCGTCTTACACGATTAGTTGACTCAGATCTTCAAGCTGTGAAGAAATTCTATTTGGTTTAGGTGCTATTTTTGAAAGCATATCCTTTGCTAAGTAGATCATTGCTTAAGAATTATCCAATTTTCTGCAGCAATTCGGTTTTCGGTCGCTGAGGCTGCAGTGGTGAATCCGGGGACTGATTGCAGCATCTGAGATATAAATAGTCTTAAACTGGATGAGAATCTCTCGTAAATAGCCCCCACTTCGTAACCTGGCATCTCGCAAAATCGATGTCAGTGTAGGTCACGAGAGCCATCTTTTCTTACTGGTAAAATAGAGATAGAATCAATTATCAGATGGAGAATGTGTGTTGCGCATCTTAATGTTGACCATTCTTACGGGGACTTCGACAGACCCAGTGCCTTGTAAAGTATTCAAGAACGATGCATAGATCACCACAGCACAATGGCCATGTAGACAGTGTTCCCAATACTCACAGAATTCTTTTTTGGATGTTGATTGAAGACGACATTGTAACCCTTTTGCGAGCAGCTATCTCTGGATACTATTGTGATCTTAGTCTGTGGACTTCAGTTTTGAGCATATTCTTACTCAGAAAATAATATGTGATCATGTCAAGTGAAGTCTCGGTAGTGGTTCTTTAAAAATTACATAGATAAACCAAGCTGTAGAAAATAAGCTCTTGACGAGGTGGGAAATTTATGGTCTATTTCGGTTTCTATTTTCAACTTGGCACTTTATATTTCCCTTGCAACATTTCCCAGAACCTTCTCTAAGAACCAACTTAATATAATATGCAGGAAGAGATAGCTCAAAGCACTTCCTATGGAGACGGAAACCCTGAGAAAAATAAGTGAATACCAACAGCTTTAATGTTGGGAATAGAGCCTTTTTATTTGCTAATCTCCACCGATCACATTGTCCATCTAGAGTCAGCAAAGTTACTCACCGTAAGAGGTGGCCAACAAGAAATTTACATGTTGCATACGCCACCCAAGTTTCTTAAGGGTAGACAGATTGCCTGTGGGGCACAGATTCCCTTAGATCAGCGGTAGGTAATTGCTGGCTTAATCATTGACTGCAATGATGCTTCAAGGGACAACCCTCTTCCTTTCAAAGGATACGTTAATCACAGAGAAGCATTTCTATGGTCATTCACGTTTGTCCAACCAAGGCAAACAAAAATCAAATGAAAGCCTCAATGTGTTCTGAAAATCGCTTTGGTCACTTTACAAAGGCTGTATGCAGAATCTGAATTCAAACGTGTACTGCAAGCTTGAAATTAGAATTTACAAGTACTGTATGCGGTATGTGAATGAAGAGATCTTTGGAGGCAAGAAAAGTTTCGTCTAACAGCAATCGGGTAATCACAGGAACAACAATATTTTTAGCTTAGATTTAACCTGAGTTAAGTGTCAGGGTTACATGTACAACTATCAGTGATAATTAATCACAAAGCGCACGACGATTTCATGAAATGTAAATTACAAATGAATAGTTGTCACATAATGTTCATGTCCACCACAAATTCTGTCGAATTGCCTACTTTGCTTGAGACTATTTCGCCAAAAGAATTGGACCAAAGCAGCAAAATGAAATTAATTATACAGTAAGAAGTCCTGAATCGCATTCTGTTTTGCCCCTCTTTGTGCGGAGGTTACAACGTTGTCCTCATATTCCCTTGCAGTGCTTAAAAGATTAGAATGTGTCTGCAGTGACAATGGTATCTCTGTGGATAAGCGAGACCTAATCTTGGTATAGAACATCTTTCCTTTGAGACACTCACACAACAGATCTATGGTCTGCAACATGGTGGGTAGCACTTAATTCTACTGCAGTGTCTGGTCTCGATTGGCACCGACCAATTCAAACTTAGTTTATAAATGCTCAGTCTGAGTAGCATTAATCCCAATAAAGCGTACAGGGAAGACATTTTAAATAAGAGAGAAACACATTGAGACACTTTCCGTATTAATAATGACCCGAAAGCTTAAGGAATATTTTCACAACAAGAAGTTTAAATCCCAAGACCTCCGCTTGTTTTGATTCATGTGTGTCAGAAGAAAACATTGCTTGCCATGAAACAAGAGACAAGGAAAAAACCTGCTCTGTGGACAGACACTTACCTCAAATCGTTTTTAAAAGCCAAACATTAGTTTGACACCTGATTGCGAGGATGTACTTTCATTCCTGCATTTCTGGTAATTTTCTTAGATAAAATGCGAATGCGAATTCTGAATGAGTAGGCTGCTCAAAACGTCTAAACGAACATTTTAAAAACTTTGTTAGTTTTTATGTGTACATTATGAGCCATTTTGAAAGATTTAATTTGACATGAAAGGAAACTTGCAAAACACTTCGAAAAAGTTTGGAACAAACTTTTGTGCAGACAAGAAGATGTTAAGAAATCAGCAAAAAGCTACATGCATGTAGATGGTAAGTAAATTTGACAATGCATCAAAAGTCGTCAAGTCAAGCATCAGTTCTGACAAAGCGAGTTACTTGGATGGAGTTTCTCCTGGGATTTGATGCTCACTTGAATGATGCATAACTTGCACTTTTTGGATTGGTTTATTTTAGCAGTAGACTGCTGCTATAAAAACTAAAACTTTTATTTCTTTAGTAACCTTGAAAACTAGTTGATGAGCCACATGAGATTAATAATTTGCCAGTTCCGTTTAGTTCTTACTCAACATGACCATTTTTGTAGGCTCCAACAGCTTGAGTCACAATTTTTACATATGAAATAAAAGTTCCTTATTTCATGGGTGAGAAATGAAGTGTGCTGTAAAACAAACTTAAATTAGGCACATACAAATTATTGAAATTTTCATAGGAGCCAATGAAATTCGAGGTTTTCTTAAATCCCCTTGCTGTGTTAGTTAGTTCAATTAGACAAAGCCAATTACACATGGTACTGACTGTGCAGGAAAAATCATCACTCAAAATTGTGCGGCTCAATAGACAGAGCAATGGATTGAAGTTCCTTACTTCAATGAAGACACAAGTTCTCGAAGTATGGGAATATTTTTTCGATTAATTTAAAGGTCTGAATTTAAAGAAAAATTTAATTGTGAAATGATAAGAACAAGCAGAAAGGAACAATTTCTGAGCTCAGTATGTTTCAGGTATGGAATCTGACAATTGGTATCTATCATATTTTAGTGAAACCCTTAGTGGACTGATTAAATTTAAGGACCAGGGAAAAAGGTCCATTACATTGTAAGAAAAATTTACATTATGCGGTTTTCAAATATCTGAGTTGAGTTGAAATGATACTGAATAATATCAATTCCCGTTTGATTCTGTTTGTTGCTTATGCCCACTGGACGCAACTAAATCTGACATTGTCATTATAGATTTCATGAAGTGACAGCAAATATGAGATTCTTTAATGAACCAACGAATGAAAATCTGCAAAAATAGGTTGGAAATCCTTGGTTGATTTCTATGTGGCTTGAAGCAAGCTAGTAGCTGACTAGACTGAAATGAAAATTACACAGAAATAGACTGTACCAATGTATCACAGTATGGCTATCATGATAGATATCTTGATTTCCAGTGACATGACCACATAAAGTTACAGTGGGTGGCATGCCCTCAGCAACTACCCCTACAGAAACTCTTCATACTGAAGGGACATTGAATATTGGCGAAATTCCTGTTCTTTGTCACCCAAAGTCTTTCTGACTTTCTTCCATGTGATCTCGACTCATTGATAATTGCACTTGGCAGAGGTTGCAGCACGAGTCCTTGTGGAGAAGTGCATTGTTCTGTATGCACACCTGAGGTAAAGTCGCATTACCATCACACTTTTACTGCTTCTGGGTAATTGAATATGCTGTTTGTTTCCCACAGATGTGAGAAACATTAGTAACGCCGAATAACAACGAATAACACGAGGTAGACTGTGATCAAATTTTCAATTATTTGATTTTTCCACTACTGTTATTCAGAGTGCATACAAACCAAAGACCTTCTCACGTTGCATTCGATACCAAATATTGAATCCCAAACCGTGCCATTGGAAACAAATTTGAATTGAACTGCATGTAAACGATTCACTATTTTCTCTTATGAAAGACAAAAATATAGTTTATAACTTGTAGCTTAAAATAAAATTTTAGGCCAACAAGTCAAAGGTAACATTTTCGTGTCATTACTATAAATTATAAATTGCTTTCAGGCTACTGAATTGCAAAAAGAGTGCCGTTTGATGCCTAAAGCCATGTTATTGTGCAAAAGCCAATGGATTGGATCCTAACAGTGAGTTAAATGTCTCTTTAACACGAGGTTCTGATAAATTTATTCTCTATATTTCTTATTCGAAAAAAATCCTCTGTGGAGTTTGAGGTTGGTTTATGTTGGCAAAGAAATTGAACTTCCTCTTTTGTACTGTTAGGCTTCATTATTTTAATGGACATCAAGCTAAACGACTTGACCAGATTCTTGGACATGTCATGAATTTAATCAGAAGAATCATGCATTTAGCCTCACGTTTCATGTACCTTAAAATGCCTTTGAAAATAACGCAGTTTGTCACATAAAGAAAATACTTCAAGATCCCATACTGTCTGGTGTCAATCGCTGCAAGCCAGAGGAAATTCCAATATTTGAGAGATGGAGTCTTGTATAAACTACTAGATTGTGTTAAATGATCCCAAATCACACAAGACCATTGGACTTAACTTTATCATCAAACAGGCTACAGACCTGTATATAAGTTGAATTGCAGGAGCCTGCGGGTACACAGACAAGATTTACACTGGTAATGGTGTATTTATTCCTTTTATTTCGTTAAAAATCAGACAGATTAGGACTTGTTAGAGACAGACGTAAACATTGCCGTTATTTCAAGAGCAAATATTTTCCTGGCACCAACAACCTCACCAGCCTTGTTTCAGCATATAACTTCATCCCAAGCTACGTAATCACATTCCTCCAATGGGAAATATTCAGCCGCCTGTTTGGCTAGATTGTCTCTAAAATATAGAGTCTAGGGTCTCTAATAATAATTTGATTTTCAGTTGGCACACATAGGCTTTGAAAGGGGGTGGTATGGTCCGAGTCTTTGCTGCCATGTAAAGGGACGAATGGGAATATAGACTCCACTAACGTACACCCGTGTACATGGTAACGTGGTTTGGCATGGAATGAAAGTCATCGAATGAGGCATCAGCTCAGACACAGCTTAAAGCTGTGTGTCTGAAGCATGTTTTCATTTCCAGATCACTTCCTTGAAAACCACTTTAAGAGGAATACGATAACATAATACCTATAATGAAAGTTAAGATACAATTTAATTTCAAACAGTAATAGAACAAAGCCCTTTTCTCAAAGCCTTTGTGGTCCGAAACAAAAAATTGCGCAGCTTGGATTTCATGCTCTAATAATCTCATGATTTCATTACTATAATTTGTGTATTCTCAAACAAAAATCGTCTTACAATTCAGAAAATTCCAGCTCTGGCATCAAAACACATTTACTTCTGGTAATGGATACGAATGGGAATCTATTTAGTGAGGTCAGAATCACTGCATTTATCAGCTAAAGGATCACATACCAAATGCAAGTGGTTCGAACACATGAAAAAACCCATGGGAACGGAATGGGTTCATATGTGAAGATTTTAATCAGAAATAATGGTCAGGTAGCCAGCTTTTATCCAGCCAAATCCCTTCAAATATGTTTGTATGAAATATATTTATTTTCACATTTTAAAACAATTTACCATTGATTTCCATGGAAGTTTGGGTCATTTTTGTGGTGAGAAAACTCATTAATTGGCTGGTGACTGTTGAACAAAATTTCAGAAATCTCTCAGGATATCCTTTTTATCAAACGACATCAGTTAAATCTTTGAAAGCTTAATCAACCCAAAGAACAACCTTAAAATGTAGACTGTGCAGCGATACTCAGATCATGTGTTTCAACACTAGAAATGATCGCACTTTTGGCTGTCCAATCACTTGCACGGATACTTATTCACAATGCTATTTTGTTCATTAACACCCCAACAATGCTTGGAACAAAAGTGATTGACTTACTGGGCGGTCATATTTGTCGATAATTTCTAGGATAGGGAAATACCAAGTATCTGCGTCCATGCTAAACCGGATACCATGATTAGTTCTCAAGCTTTACATTCCACAATGCGGTTTTTGATGCACAATGCAAACCTTGGATCTACACTATTTTGACCAAGTGGCTTGTGAAAGGTTCATTGCAAATACATAACTGTTGGTCAAGCCTCCAGGCAACATTATGGTCAGCCTCAAATACAAACAGAGACATTTTCATCACTGCAACAATTCAAATCTATGTATACATAGCTTTTTTCCATTCAAACATAACTTTCTGGAGAAAAAGCAAATCGAAAAAAGAACTTGGTTGTCTGGGGATTCACGCATGTTAACCCAGTTTGACGGAGTACAAAATCAATTCTATCAGGCCCAGCTGTTACATTAAGACAGTTCTGTCGCCTAACTTGAGGGTTCCCATTGCATGATCGCAGCTCTTAGAGTCCTAAAACATCATCAATCTTTGTTAGACAAAGTTGATTACAATTTAAGAACAGATGACAAAAGACAATGCCTTGTTCTGTCATGTTTGAGGGATCCGTTTTCAATGCTTTGAGTTCTGCTCTTTTGAGCTGATATAAAGAATATATGGCTTTTGAACCAACATCCACCAAAGTGTATATTTTCTTGATGTTTGAAATCCTTGGACAAAGACACACAGCTTCGCGCGTGTCCAGCTAATGTGTGGTCACGTTACAGTTTCTACTGATAGGTTTAACGGAGTGATTAATGTTCATCTTCTAGATTAGTTTGCAAGGCACTCGTCTCGTAAATAGGAGCGTACTTTTGGAAATAAAGTACAGCTCCTATTTAGTGGATTCTGCGGTTCATCTTTTTATTTTGTGCATCTTTGTGCCATTTCTGTGTTCCCATCAAGTCACTTTTTTCGATCGTGGGATGCAGCCCCGAAAAGGAATGATGAAGGTAAAACCTGGAGATCGACCAAAGAAGCTGACTTCTTCAATGGCCGGCAATTAGGGGGCTCATATGCCTAATGTCAGTGACTGTAACGATGTGATACTCTTGCAGAACCCGAAACTAGCGATTCTATTAAGAGCTCTGACTACAGCTCAACGCAAAGGTTACATAAACGAATACAGGACACTTGCCCGACGGCTATACCTTTGTGTCAGCCCACGCTGACCTAGTAAAAACCTCTGACCAGTGGAAGCGATCCAGGGGTCTGCAACGCGGAAGTTCCTAACTTTTGATCAAGCTCTGCGAGCAAAGTAAGTTTACTTCACCTCTTATAGTGTTTCTTATTAAATAGTAACACTGAGACGCAATATGATGGATTAACTTCTGTTCATTCACGACACTATCATTAAAACGAACAACACGCGAGTCGTTTGCTTAATATAAAATATTTCATGCCCCCGTGTCCCTTTGACACTCGGTGGTTCAATTTTGGTCAGCTCGAATCTAAAACTGAGGCAATATCTGACACCAACTAGCGTCGGAACAAAGAAGAACTCGACAAATCTTGATACATATCTATTTTCTGGAGTACATGCCATTCCATTGCATTATTGGTACCACCAACTGGTTTATTCATGATTCAGTGTGTAAACGTTAATGATGTCTTTTGTGGGCTTTTGCTATTGTGAAAAATCGAAAGTAGAAAATAATTGGTCAATGGGCAAGCGAAAAATCCTTTGATGTCAGTAGGTTTAAAAATGACCTTTAAACATCTCTTCATCATTTGCTACAGCCAGTATCAATATTTTTTTCATCGATATTTCCACTAAAATGTTCAGCTTTCTGCGAGAAGATTGTCGAAGTTCTATGAATAAATTTAGGTAGCGAAAGTTTCAACAGGTGGCTCGTTGGGCATGAGGGCACCAGATGGGCTTGAGGGCATTAAGTGCAAGATGGACATGAGGGTGCAAGAATGATACAAGCGCATAAGACAGGCATGAGAGTGCAAGATCAGTGCAAGGGTATGAGATGGGCATCAGGGTGCAAAAAAGTCACAAGATGGGTGCAAGTGTGAAAGACAGACATCAGAGTGCAAGATAACTGTGAGACAGGTATGAGGGTGCAAGACAGGAATCAGGACACATGATGGTTCAAAAATGTTGTGTTGGCTTTCACCACTTCTGAGTGTGAAAAGTTCAAACAAGTTTGATTTCAGCATGTAGAGATTTAGTGTCCCTACCACCTCTGAGTATCCCCAGCACTCCATCTGCATTCACAGAATAGCGAAACACATTCATAAGTCTCCACCAAATTCCCAAAGTATTGGACCAAAAGGCCAACTCCAACCACTGACGAGACTCTAAACCAGCCACCAAAAATCTTGCAGAACCAGTGGTGTAGATCCTGACAAATGAACCTTGCTGCCACATATTTCATGTTTGAAACATAAATATAGATCTACATTTTTATTCTTTGTCATTATATTTATTATGCACACAATTACCAATGTTTCCCACTCTTGTAGCGTATTCCTCTTTACTTTTGATTCTTATAAAGAAAAACGCATGATTTACGCCACAACAGCAGGTAGAACTTCGCTTCACACTATCGCACAGACCAACCGATCCCCTGGGAGCATTTTCCTCACGGAAGTTGGCCTAATTCCGTCACTACTTGACACTGTTGCCTACACGCTAATTGAAGGAGGGACACTGTGGTCTTCGTGTGCAATAGATAATAATAAACATCAACAGTTTTAGTTGGTTAATTACAATACAATAATACTGGACTATTAATTGGATAAACTTTCCATTGCACGCAAACAACTTTACATCTCAAGAAGTCATGAAAATGATAACACAAATAACAGAGCCGGGTGGTTAATTTTGATCGAAACGTCAATAAGAAACGTGTTGAACTGCAATACCTAATAACGTTTTTTTTAGTATTTGGATAGAAATTGCAGATCTAACGACAACAATCGTTTGCTTTAGGAATGTTGCAAACAGTGAGAGCCACTGAAAATCATCACATGTAAATCTGTATCTTTAATTCTGTATTTCCCAGCAATACGATTCAAGGATTCAGAATTTAAAAATTCTAATCCCAATTAGATCTATATTTATTCATCAGTTTGCAACAACGCTATGCAGTAAATACATGTTTGTAGTAGATTCTTGTGGCAGTTCTCTACTCTAGGTGTGACCAGCAGCAGGACTATTCCAGCTGCGGTGATTCCCCATGTCTCAAGAAGCTAGGTTACGCAAATAGGGGATTATATCTATTTTTCTGCGCTCTGTGGACTCTCAAGCTGAGTGAAATAAAGATGTAAAAGGGAGTAATCTCCAATTCCCATGTGGCAGTTTTCACCAATCAATATCCACGTTAAATGTCATACCTCATGCAGAAACTGTTTACTTTCTTATGTAACGGTCAATAAATGCATTGTAAAACTGAGACGACACACGCTAAAAAACTCGAGTCGATACAAAAAGAAGCGTAAATGCGTAAAGGCTGGTCATGTTTTGCTGCCGTGGAGAATAGAAGAAAGAGCACAGTAGCAAAAGAAAATATTGACGAACTACAGGACAGCAAAAGGATTCATTAGAGCTTTTTTATTTCCTTGTGTACTAGTCCTTTCATACTTTTGAAGTTACAGTAATTGTTTTACTTTGATGAAAATTAATTATCCATCAGAGCCATAAATATATTTCTGAAAGCGTTTAAGTATTAGTTTAAATAACATGTATGCTGGAACCTGATAGGCAAGAGCATATATAATTTCCGTGAAAGAACAAACTTTGTGTTGTTTAACTCATTTAAAAAACGTTTCACACAGAGTCACAAGATGCACTGAAGGACCAGATCAATTGATTTTTCTTAGCCTTACATTGTGACGGTTTGCCACTTGATTACCACCGGCGTACGTAGTACGACAGAAGGTAATGTTGTCGTATGCGTGTGTACGTTCACGGGGGGGGGGTACCCCGGGGTATTCCTCCAGCCAGGTCCAGGTCAGTAGGGGGGTACAGCCAGGATGGGGTACCCCCCAGCCAGGGATGGGGTACCCCCTGGGATAGGACAGTAGAGCAAGCACTTACTACGCGGTGGGCGGTATGCCTCAGGAGGACTTTCTTGTGTTTAATTATTGTTATATTTATTGTTAGTGAACTGTGTTCTACTAATGTTGAGAGGTATACCACATAAGGAATTTGTCTGGAATCAAATGGATTAAGATTTTTAATAGTAATATTTAGAGTATCTGTCTTAAATTTCACCTATGTGCTGTTTTGATTCTGTAGAAATGTGTGCAAAATGATTACTAGATTGAATCAAGGTTTCAATAGTATAAAACTGTGTAAAATTACATGTTTGGCTGTAGATATGGTTAAGTCACAAATGTGTCTTCAAACAAGGTAAAAATACTAAATTGGTACAACTGACATTGCTTTTATGCCAATAATTCATACAAAAATGATTATAAAATGTTAATTGCACCCATAAAACATTTATTGGACTACTTACATATAATTTTGACATTTTTGTCCAGGAGTGCAAAGATGTCAATATCATTGACAGGTGTCAATTTTTTCCATTGTCCATTTAAAACAACGTTCAACGGAGAAGACTTTCCTCAAAATTAATTAGCTTCTACATTGAATAGAACAAGGTGTGAAACGTTTTTGATAAATAGCCTTATTGTTTACAATGTTGAATGAGTTTTGCTTCGTAATGACCTATTTACTACATGATTTTTAATTATTATTATTCAGTCTTCATATTCAGTAAGGACTATTCTTTATGGATAGCTCAGTTTCTGCTTCGTGTTGTATGTCAATGAAGCTAATAAGCAAAGACAATAAAGGACCACAAAGCCGTGAAGCACATTTTTTTTATCCTGGCTTAATTATTTCAGCCGTTTGGCTTGGAAATGATTTTCTCTCCATTTCCTTTGATTTACGTTACTCACCACAATAAATTAAAATTTTGAAACATGAATTTTGGAATATTTTGCTTGAATTGGGCTTTTTTTAAGTTTAGAGTTTAGAAAAAAAAGGACACTGCTTTACGTTGTCAAAAACACTGATTGCCAGGCTCATCGACTTGGTGTTATTTCTTTCTCTGATTATTATATATTATGTCTGTGTGCACATAAAGTTATTCCAACGTTTCTCAACGACCATCAGTACAAAAATTGTAGAATGTTTACGTTCAGTTGGATCCCTGTCCCTTAGATTGTCCAGTTTGATGGAGTTTATTGGAAATTTTTATAAAAATTCCCCCTCTTTTTTAACACTTTAACAGTGCAGTAAGGTTTAAAACAGATCTAGTACTCTTACATCAAACGAGTAAGCACCTGTACCCGACAACAGATGATGTTAGACACCCATGTCACAAGTCACCAAACACCAATAAGCTGGATTTTCACAATCAGCTTTGCGCTTGGGATTACCTTTCATAACGTTGACTATTTCAGACTAAGATAATCACAACAGCTAAATCAGAGCTAGTATTTACAAGAGACATCTTATTTCCTGTTGATAATTTGACCTGAACGTTACACACATCAACTTGATATTAATGGAGCAGTCTTTTTGAAATATTTAAAGATTGCGTTACAGGTTCTCTCTCATTTTTCATTACTAGAAATTAACTAGAACGCAAAAAATACACTTGGTGCCACCACCACTCATGGACAGCTGTTTATGGTTAATTTTGTTTGTGATGAATTGATTATAAATTTTGTTAGCTTATTGCAGGGTATGACACGTGCCTAAGCACGCACAGGGAGGGCTCCGCCCACACCCTAGACCCGGACCACACCGGCCTATAGCAGCCTGGTATATACCCGTATATATAGAGCACACCGCTAGTAGGGCCAGAGTAGAATAAACGCACTTACACCAACCTAAGAGTTACTCTCTTACTCTCGCAGAGAGGTATGCAGAACGCACACCTTACATTACTACTAGTACTGGGATTCACATGAGACTCACATAAACTTTAAAATGAAATGATTTATTACAAGTAATTTCAATTTTTTTATGTGCACACCATGCAGCATAAAGGCTGACCCATCGTCTCTTGTGACTTACCAAAACAAATAGATGTGCCATCTGCAATTAACCCATCGCAAATACACAATGGCCTAAAACAATTTTTTCTTGTTCATTGTTGGTAATGTTGAAAGAAATAATCCCCCAACACATTTTTGTGAAACTCTTAAAACCAATAAAAGGTTTCCTCGAATGTGACACGTTAATGTGCAGCAGGTGTTAGAAACTTAGCAAGCCAAAGGAATCTGAGGCTCTTGAGTTAACATGTCGAGACCCACAACGAAATTACCGCCATAAATTGTCATTTAGGTTCACGTAGTTGAATACAACCACGTCATTTACGTCTTCACTTCCTCCTGGGAAACGGTGAACATTCACAGAAAAGCTCAAATTTGCAGGCACAGAAGTTTTCGACCTTATATTTTGACTTATGACAAAGTGCAAAGTGTATTCTTTAGTGTCACGATATATTCTATGTCTTATGTCGCTGGAAGGAGATATTGTAGGAGTACTTGTACAATACACCTTTTCACACTTGACGGCTGGAATATACATGACATTTAGATTGTAATTTTTCATACAGAAGTATACATGAATCCAATGTACAAAATATACATACCTAGCTTATTTGTAACAATAGGGTTATTATTTACTGTAATATGCTGACGAGAATGTACTTCAATTTTTAGATATAAAATTTTGGATTAATCACACACGTTTTCAAAAAGATCCATGCTTTTTCACTTTACTATGTTCGGTTCAAGTGATTTCAAATTGTTTGTCTAACATCCATTTCGTCCTCGTTGTTTCCCTTATTTAGCACAGTTGTACACACATAAACATTAAAGTGAATAGATGGAAAGGAATGATTGTTTGTGATTCACCTGATGAAAGGAATCCAAAGGAATAAGAGCTATCTTTTAGGATTCTCAGATGTGCCACAGAAACAACACACAATCGCAGAATATCTTATAACCTCCCCCGCCACCCCATCCATTACTTTCACCAAACGGTGAAAAGAGCTGTGTCAAAAGCAAACAGCTTTCTTGTTAACGAGAGTGACTGATCTCCCTTTACTGTAGTTTCCTCAACTATCAGATGTTTTTACCTATTTCTAGTTGCGGTCGTTTACCCCAAAGTATAATTCAAAAAAATAACCTATTGATGATTACTTGCACTGTTTTATCTGGAACAAAGAAGGGGTAAAACTCTCGGGGGACACTAATTACAGACACTTCTAAAAAACACAGACCCAATTTAGATACCCTATCAATTACTGTAAATATACGACAGTCTACTTCTGATCTGTCTTCATTCCCTTGACAGCTCACCAAACTATTATCCTTCTATGATTTATCATCATCTTATCTTCACTGAAATTCGTCTCCAATTTGTGGACTGTTGTCTTTTCCATAGAGGAATATCGCCAGAAAGTTGTAAGTAAGCTTTTCCGTGTTCCAGCGCCGAAAGAGTACACGATTCTATCTTGCGGGAAAGATAGGTAATTTGACAAATATCTTTCCGTAAAGTTAATGAGAATTATCTTCGTGTTCAATGGCTTTCATTGGTAACATACATCAAATTGGGATCAAGTAAATGAACGTTGATACTACTCAAAACCAACAAAGAAATAGTCAGATAGTAGATCTAGATGTCACACCCTAACTCTTACATGCGAGTTAACTTCTGCCAATTGAAATTGAACTATTAATTTTATTTTGCAATCTGGTTAACTCCCAATAAAGGCAAAGCCCAACTTTCCCGATCTTCAGTTACTCCTCTTGTAAGCAGTTAGAATACTACAAAGTTATTTTATGATATTCTATCGGGAAAATGGCATAACCTCTGACTTAACCCTGCAAGTTACAGCCAAAATAACGGAGCATCAGTAGCGGCTGTGGATTCCCTTGAGAGGGTTGCTAACAGTCAGTGTCATGTACATGTGTGGCAGTTAATCTCTACTCAATTCCGCCGACTTATACTTTTGTCTTGACTTGCTTGACCTGCCATATAGGAAGGTTTCTACACAGAGCTCATAGCTTTTGACATTGTTTATGGCAGTGTTTTTGATTTCTACTGGAACATTGCGAATAATGACCAGCAGACGGAATTGAAAAGTGTTGCGCATCCTGGATTCGTATCACTCTATGTGGCAGCACTTTTATTTCTTTAAATTTCAATTCAGTGAACGTAGAGAAAACGACATACAATAAATGCAGATACGAAGGAAGAAGTTGATGGGAAATTGAAACTTGTGGACGTGCTCGGTTAGTTGTTTATAGCATTTATCTGTCTTGGGAAATATATAATACAAGGCTTCCAAAACTGATGGGTAGAATTTTTTTACACATTTTGGAGAATACGTAGAACTCACTAACGTACTCAAAAGTAATTAGTCTACTTTAGTGGCTTGCACTATTGCAGACAATATTGGCTATAAACACATCAAAGAAACTCTGTATGTCGACCATGATGATATTGTAACTGTGTGAACAAACCAAGTCCAAACCCTCCTTATGTCCAACGTCGAAGACAAAAACTATTATCTCCATAGCAACATAATTTTGCTGGGAGATACACGAGAGTGATGAAGCAGATAACAAAAGTTGACAGGGAAGTTTGCCAGTAATGAATATGTGCAACATGGAAGATTGTGGCATCATTAGATTCCAAGGCCACCAACACTGTTCTCATCATGTCACAAAGAATCGAGTGGAACCTACTCAGGCAAAAGATGAAATAATGTTTATTCATGCAGCATAACAATAAATGACTTTCTTATTCAGTTATAAAAAGCAGATAAAGATTTTTGTTGAGCACAATAGGAGTCTGTCATAGTCAGAACTGTCATTGTGTGAACAACACCATCTTGCGTGTAAAAGATGTCACCGTTAAAAAACTATTTTTGGATGTCGTTACACAGCTTTATTCATGTGTGTTGGTGAATATAGGATACTATCGAGATTCACAGTAGCTTTTTCCGTAGTACATACTTGCCAAACTCATTCATTTTCATAATTAAACAAAGAAAATTACTTTTAAGTAAAAGCAATAACGACTGTAATCCGATTATGCTTTGTGAGATCTTTCTAACAACACATATTTTTTTTATTTGGGAACAATTAAAGTCATTCGTACAATAGGATTGATAGATGGACGAGAAAAACATCCTGTAATTTCACTTTTATGTAAATTTGTGTTTTTAAAGGAATATAAATCATGAATAATTCATATCCCATGCCATTTGTGTCACTTATTTTAAACAACTGGGTTACTAGGTTACAGAGACACACATCTTGTTGAATGCCCAATTTTCATAGAGCATGATGGGCGGGACGAGATCAATCCTTTTTGCGACCATTACTGGATTCCTTGATCGCCTTTCCATGACCAGGATAAAGTACAAGAATGTGATGTCAAAGATGGAGACACCAAATTCCAGCCACGGGCGAACAAAAATGAATCAAGTGCATAAACCAGGTGGATAACAAGTTCTGAAACCCATAAGGCTCTTAAATTATTAATCAATATACATCATATGCTATCCAGTTGATTCCATTCCGGATGTTACGAGTCTCCATTGTCAACCGGACCTACGTTCAGAATTTCATTTTGGGACACAAACTTACAGATACCATTCACGTTAGATTTGTATCTTGTAATCAGGCTTTACCTAGAAAGTCTTTTTGGGTCACGCGCGAATGTGTGTTGCAGAATTTATAAAGCATTTTGAAGATTTTATTTGTTGCAGAATGCTGGGCATTTGTTCGGAAATGAACACTGTTTGCGAATCTTCGTGGCAAATATGTAATGAACGATAATGATAGAAGGTGAAATTAGTTTTGCCAACAGTTACTAATTATTTTTGTTCAGATTAAACGTCACGCAGTTCGGTACTCCTCTCATGTAGGATGTAGGCCAGACCCCACTCGGGCACTGATCACGAGCAATTTACAGAAACACAGACCTACTTGCACTATCCCATCAATTACACGAGAAAGCAAGGAACAAACCAATTCCGATTTTGTCTTCTCTCGTTGACTGCGCAATAAAACATGATTTGTTATCTGACGGGGCTCTGATGAAATAGGTAGATCTTCTCATTTTGCCTGGAAATATGTTCTGTCTATCTGGAAATCTCAGAGATTCAGCTGCAAGGATCTCTGTCTAAAAGATTTATTACATTAAAATTCAGAGAAGACTTTTTCCTTACTGGTTTTTGTTTCTTACTCATTTATCTTTGATTCTTATATTTGGTTGATTTGACTGAAATAAGTACAGTATAAAACTTTATTATTCTAACTCATACTTCAGATTAAGCTATTAGGAAAAACTGGAGAACGAGCAAAACTGAATTCAAGTTCTTTAATTTCAAGACATTAATATTTCAACTTTGTCATAGATCTAACAAAACAGATTTCTTTAGACATTAACCTGAAAACTGGATGCATTGGTGGAAGGGCGCATATTAACTCAAGGCTTAACTTTTTCCATATAAATTTTTGCAAAGGTATTCCCTTTGCAGTATTTATCTTACTGCGGTTCAACCAGCCTCGCTGAGGACATTTGATGTTCTCCGGGGAACTGCTACTGGCCGGCCATGTCATGTAGATGCATGACAGCTAATCCCATCTAAATTAAGCTGCTGATACGTTTCTTGTCTGTTGCACAGCATATGATACATCGGTTTTTTGGCTATTTGAATTAAGCAAATCAGTTTAATTATGAGAAACAACGGGAGGGTCTGACTTCAGTTCCATACTCGGATTCACATTCATTGTACACCTGCGGTGTGGCACATAATGCACTTAATATCTGCATCAAAACGTGTTATTTTACAGTCACATGGGAACCTATATTCTGTGCACATTCATCTTAATAATCCCAAATTTTTGTGACTCGCAACCATTTACCTCTCACAACTCAGATTGGGCATTTTGGTAACCAATAGGATGTTGTGTTTTTTTCGATTGAACACTAATTTAGTAAAGTTTATGTCGAAGGAATACAATTACCCTCATCTCAATAGTTTCACACAGGAAAATAAAATGTTTGATATGGATTGAAGCCTAAGTAAGGTTAGAATCGAATCCTTGTACCACTATTAACAGTAAATTCTAACTGACAAGAACTTTTGGACCAGGTTCAGTTAAATATTGTTTACTTATGTTATTCACATATAAAATTATGCAGACAAGTGTAGGCTGTCTACTTTTGGCTTTTAATTTTGAAACAACACTTTTCTGATATCAAATTGGATCTCAGGCTGTATTTCTGAAATTCTTTACCACGCACTGCATTTAACCACTGAAAATAACCCAGACTGATTTGCCTGAAACATTTGCGGATCTTTGGAGGAAGATTCAGTTTAATTTTAACCTTTTGTTCCTAATCTAGAACAAAAGTGAAATAAGACCTGTTCACAGGACGAAAGTTCACCATCGAGATGAGACGACAGGTAAGTAATTACGTTTCACGTACAAGACGGGAAATAGTTTTTCTCACAGATAGTATCAGGTAACTGCTGTCCTAGAAATGTCACCACATGATGGATGCCAACTTTGTTTGGTCAGTGTACTGAGGTCACTGTAGTCCAACTCATCGAAATACTGATCTGTCAAAGACTGTAAAACCTCGTTCGTGTTTCATCAGATGACAAAGAATGGTCTCAGTTTCGCTCGTTTTGGCAGCCAAAATGAAATTCAAGATTCAAGTTGTTATGACTTATGCGACTTATGCAGCAAATTTTAGTGGAGAATAATGCACAAATGTTGAACAGAGAAGAGACATTGGTAATTTCCTCATGGATCCTTCTTGCCTATTGTGAGTTACTTTGACGCTCAATATTTACCCAATTCTAATAGAGATGTATTCTTATTTCATCTCCTACTCTCTGAGCAGTAGACACAGTGTTGGTGGTGCCTGCAAGAACAGGTCTATGTGTCAGGGATTGATCCGAATGATTCCATCCAGAACCTCAACAACACGGATCAATATAAAATCCTGTCCATATCCACTCAGTCCTGGTTTATACCAGCCAGTAGTGCAAGACCTGGGAATCTATCTACTCTTCTGCCAAAAGGAATTTGGTAACAATGTGATCATCCTGGATTTTCAATAGTTTAGTTTCGCTGTTCTCCGCACAGGAGGTATTATACATCAAAATTGACGTCATCCAGGGGGGGGGGTCAGCGTTGCGGATTGCAGGTAAACTGGAAAAATAGAATTTTTGTCAATGAACTTGATTTCACTTCATTCAAGTTTTCTGCAATCAAATTGTTTTTCAAAAGTCTAGGAGAATCAGCAAGGTGCCATTAGAAAATTCCATTTGGGTAAACAGCTGAATCAAGATGCTGACCATATAGGCATATTTTAAAAACAGTTGTGAAAGTAATGGATGAGAAATTCTCATTTTTCTATTTTTCCTAAACTTGATTCAAGTTGATTAGTTTACATACAATCCGCCGCGCTGATCCTCCCCTAAAAGTTCAATCCTCCACAGTGATATCTCACTCCGCATAGATTCACTGACATGAAACAATCAGGACAAATCTGTACACTGATTCACCACCAATTACCAGGTCACCTCTCTGATTGCAATCAACAGGGTCAGGCTGATTGCCCTAATTGCGGGATCACATCTGTGATTGCAATCAAGTGTGGTGTGGGTTGGGACTGATGGGATCGAATCATCTGCAGGCTCAGATGGGGTGTCATCCCCATTGCGTGATTTGTCAGATGTCTCATCCGTCTTCTGGAAAATACATGTAACGTCTCACTTGGGTTTGATTCATCATTTTACACAGAACAAGTACACATCACTGCGTGAGTTGTGTGGCAAAGCCAGGCGAATACAAAGAAAATAAAATCTGTCTCATTCCATACAGAGTAACTTCAATCTGACTGGAGAGAAACAGCCTACTTTTTGACATGGCACTGCAGAGAATCGGAATTTTCAATTCCCTCTTACGAATAGCTGCAATCCAAATACATGTACATTGTTGGTTGGGCATTTTGTGTTGAACTGATGCAATGTGACAGTTCCACCAAAGGAAGTACAACTCATTTGTGCATTCAGGATTCACATTACTGTGGTCTGTAGTTAATTTGCGGCTTTAGATTTACAGGGGGATTGTCCAGAGATAAATAATTCCACAGATTCTTAATTCCATTCAATAGCAGATTAGGATGTGACTTTTAGCTATGTTCGCTTACTAAGCTCCAAAACTGCTAAACATGGCACATGAACATGATGGTTTGAAGGCATGAAATCATGATGGTTTTAAATCTTCCGCTCTTGTTGTGGAATCCCCCAGGGCCTGATGAAAGGTAAGATTGGCATCTTGAAATAAACGGACTATTGATCAGAGAGGCCCATCTAATCTACGCGCAAGCCAGGGACGAGAATACAGAGGAAATTGTAGGGGTGGGCTGGGGAAGGGGAGTCTGCTCAGACGAATTTATCTGGCCAACTGACAAACTGAAGGAACTGTTTTCGTGTTTTCTGTGCACCAGAAACGATCTGTTGGAAATAAACATCTTTCTTTCTCTTAAATCTGGTCGGTTCTCCGAAGATTTAAATGTTTGTCAGATGGAGATGAACCAAAGAAAATTCATTCACATGAACATGAAATTCGTGCTGCTACAATCTGTCATTTCTGTCAGATTTGCTATTGCATATGTTAATTATTTGATGAATTGCTCACAATCGATCAAGTACTGAAAATATCAAATAACCCTTTACCATCAAAATCTAAAATGTAACAATTCTTACAATTGACATTTTATTTCTGACAGATCTGTTAGATTTGCGTATCATGAAAAACCCGGACTACTTGCATTGATCAGAAAATACTTCTGGCGTTTCCATCATAATATATGTAATGTAAATTCTCTGCATAAAATCTAAAACATTGCATGAGACAACAAAGCTAATTCAATAATTGCTAGGACGCATTTTCTGATAACAAGAAGTGTTTCCCTCTTTTTGCCAATTGTTCTCCCTGTGCTGTGCATTTCTAATACGTCATCCTGGCTTTAAAACCCAAGGCAGATGTCACCGAAAGCCCCAAAACAGGGGTATCAAGTGGCCCCTCAAAAAGCATTTGTGTCCTCTGAAAAAATTGTATAAATGAAATGGCTATGGATTTGATGGACAGAAGAATACCCATGTCATCAAATGAACATGACAGTCATGACCATTGCTAATTCCATATAATTTGAGTTTCCGTTTTCACTCGTGAGGAATTATTATGAAGGGTAACACATTTTACAAATTCATCCTGTGATAAACGGGGAGGCATATTACCAATGTAACATTGTTTTCCTCACAATATGCTAGTTTTCCAACGCACCTTGCAGATGGTGAGATCCGTCGTTCAGACAACATCTGTTTTACGAGGGTTTCGACCAGAAGTGCACGAAGCTAAAACTTCCTTGATATTTAACAAAACATCTGTTGAAAAGAAAAAAAAATACAACTAAATGTTAATTTTTCACATTTTGTAAGAAGTTAATTATACGTAGATAAGCTGAGTAAATATTAAACAATTTAATTGATGGAATTTTTACAAGGCTCAGACAGCGTAAATATTGACTGTGCAGTCCGTTTCTGTTGTGACGGGACGTTACGGCTGAAGCTGCCGAAGCTGCTGCAGATCTTACTCTTTTTATTCGACTGATACGAACCACAGCTTCAGTAGTCGCTCTGTGGACTCCGTGGAGTCTGTGTCGTGCGAATGTCACTGTCACTTTGTACTGAGGAGTTTGGGACATTAAATCATGTTTCTTTTGATGGCGGAAAATGTTAAAAAAGAAACGGGGAATTCTGCTCGTCATGTAAATCGGATGGTTTTGATTTAGTCGGAATTCGTGACCTAATGACACGAAGTACAAAACTTAGGGTATTAAATCATATCTGAAAGAAATAGAACTCTGTAACATGTTGTACAGTGAGTCAGCTTTATTGCTATTTGGATAGACCTATTCAATTTGGTTGTGAAAACCATGAAAAGTTTCTGGATGTTTGCATTTTTTCGCACACGCGTCAACTTGAAATAGTGAAATGTTTTATGCAAAAACCTCAGTAGATTTACAATCAGAGTTTGTACCACTGACGGAGATATAAAGCAAACGATTGGATTCGTATTTCAAACGTGGGAATACCGGATGGAAAAAAACTAAAACAAATCGCCTACCTTTTCTACTGATACAGACACAGAAACCTGATAGATAAAAAGTACACGTGTGTTCGACTTCATTCTGGATTCGCGTTACAGATCTGACCCTCGGATTACCTGGAAACTAACTGATACAGTAAAGTAAA
>JBCAUG010073693.1:0-22742 GCA_038406175.1 Haplosyllis leylae | reverse complement strand
AATCTTTGTTGAAATAATTGGGATCTTTGACAATCTAACCCAATCTTTACCAATCTGAAAGTTGGTATCAGATCACAGCAATCTGCAAGAATAATTTGATGCAATCTTCTACAATGTCATACAATCTTCATTAACTTCATCAGGATCTTTGACAATCCCAGTTGCAATCTTCGGTTACAACTAAAAGGAAGAAGGAAAAACAAAATGAAATTACAGGTTGTGTTATCGAAGATTGGGATGAGATTGGTGAAGATCGCACTAAATTCGGCTCTCCTCGTACTCGTACTCGTTACTGGTACTCGTCATATGACCACTCTCTGATTTGGACCAAATTTTGAATCAGAAAGTAGAAATATTATATTTACTTTCCAAGTCCTTGTGGATGTGTTCGCAAAAATATAAAAAGTGAATCTGTGAAAGAAAAAAAATGCAAACCATCAAGGAGTTTTCGTGGGGTGGGCAAGAAACTGTAGACTGTCTGTCTGAGTTTGAGTTGGAGACTGACCACTCTCCAAAGGGAGAGTGGACAAACTCCCACATTCCTGTAATAGGTCATGTAAAAGATGGCAATGAGGGCGGTCGTAGATTGCATGCTTTTCCCCTGTAGACTCTACTGAGTTTGTGGATCCACCGCGATCTTTGTTGGCATTAACGTAATTTGGCAACGTTGTTAAATGACGTTCATAGTCTTTTGGTTGACGTCATGTATGGTTGTCTAGGAAATTGTTTCTAGTTAGCTGGATAGCAACGGGTAGAGGTAAACAGATTCAAGGTTGTGTATTCTTATTATACTATAATGTAGAATGTATCCTGTTTATTTAATAAAGCGCACTTGAGAATAATTCAGAGTACAAAAAGAATAAAGTGGCATTCACAAAAATTGTCTTTTTGGCACCAAACTCGCAAAGATGAGAGTTTTCGGACTTGAAGACGACACTCATTTGGATACCAACAGAGACTTATGATACAAAAAAGACCTAAATTCATTGCAAAATGTTTGGTCATGTGTTTTACAAGTAAAAATATCAGGTGGTGAAAGTTTCACCAGGTGGCTCGTTAAGTGGAATGGATCTGTACCAAATCTGCAGAGATTCACAGCTGCACATTCACGGCTATTCGCAGCCCACCGCAGACCACAAATCATTATGCCTGGGCTTTGAATCCAGTCAAAGTTTCCCTGCCAAAGCCCTGAATAGCTGCAAAACTGTGAATTTCAGCTGCGAATCCTGCCACAAAACCGTGAATATCAGCAGTGAATCCAGCTACAAAACCTTGAATTTTGGCTGTGAATCTCTTCAATTTGACTGCAAACAGCCTGGAATTGCTTGAAAGTGACTCCAAACAGCATTTAGTCATGAGATCCATCTCACTCAATCGATAAACTAGCAATTTCTTTCATTGAGAATGCTTCACAACACTTGATAGCAGTCACCAGATCTACTAGATCATCACTAATATTTTGTTATTTGGTCAAGGAATATTGAAAAACATATTTTCCTGCCCTTGCACCCTTGTAGCCTCACATACACTTGCCCTTGCAACTTTCAGCCCTTGCAACCTCCCACTCTTGCAACCTACCACCCTTGCAACCTCCTGCCCTTGCAACCTCCCACCCTTACAACCTCTATCCTCACAACCTCCCATCCTTGCAACCTTTGGCTGTGGCAACCTCCCACCCTTGCAACCTACTGCCCTTCCAAACACCTACTCTCACAACCTTCAGCCCTTGCAATCTCCTGCCCTTGAATCCTTCAGCTCTCGCAACCTCCCTTGCAACCTCCCACCCTTACAACCTCCTGTCCTTGCAACCTTTGGCCCTCACAACCTGCTGCCCATGCAACCTTTGGCCCTCACAACCTGCTGCCCATGCAACCTTTGGCTCTCACAACATCCTGCCTTGCAACCTCCCATCCTTGCAACCTTTAGCTGTTGTAACCTCCCACCCTTCCAACCTTCGGCCCTCACAACCTACAGAGTGAAGGGAGACTGAAGGGGAGCAAAAGTACTTCTACACTAGGTTCTAGGGTCCCCACCACCTGCAGGGGGAAAGGGGAGCAAAGGGGGGCCAAAGGGAGCAAAAGGGGGGGCAAAGGGAGCAAAGGATGGGCAAAGGGAGTAAGGGGGAAAAGGGAGCAAAGAGGAGTGAAGGTACTTCTACACTAGGTTTTAGGGTCCCCACCACCTGCAGCAATAAAAGTTTGATTTGCACACCACCTGCAAATAGAACTGCCACCCCATCTACATTCACAGAATGGCAAAAGGCCATTGTAGGTCTCCACCACCAGCCCAAAATTTTGTGGCAAAAACAGCCAATCAACCACTAAGGTGACTCTAATGAGCCACCAAAAATCTTAATTGTACAAAACGCTTTGATTGTCTAATTTGTAATAGGTGAAGTTTGTAAATTGCATGGAGAAACTAGTGAGAGATAGCATCACTCAGTTCATGAAAAAGAACAAACTGTTTAGCAAAAAGCAGTATGGTTTCATATCTGCATGATCAACCTCTCTGCAATTATTAAAAGTTCTGGACAGATGGACAGAAACACTACACATGGGACAAACAATTGACTGTATTTATATGGACTATGCAAAAGCCTTTGACATAGTCCCACATAGATGACTAATTTACAAACTATCAAATATGGCATAATTATTAAGACTGTGTCCTGGATAAAAAGCTTTCTGAGTAAAAGGATCCAACAGGTGGTTGTTTATACCCACCACCATCACCTCCTGACACAAGGAATTATCCACTTCAATGACAGTGGAAGACTGGATTCACGTTCGCAAGACAGTGGTACACATTTATGACGTAATACTCCAGTCATTTCGTCAAATATTTCTCAATGAAGGGTTCATGGTAAAAGCCTCAGGTTCTACGTATAAGCCTATTCTATATCAGAGTTAGGATTGTCTGCAGGTGCAGCCTGTAATTCAGAAACTTACTGATTTATGTAAAAAATATTTGGACATGCTGGATGGCTTTATGGAGAAAAGCTACCTTTCTCTTTTGTTCCAAATCATTGTTAATCATCAGTGTTCTCTTCAAATGGTATATTATGCTGCATAAACTTACTGTGATGCTGCTTCCCTTTCGCTTCCCATTCTGACCAAAGGAAAACGGAAGATTTCTAGAATGATCTCATCATTTAACAAAGAGGTCAATAACTGGATATTTTCTTGCAAAGTTTTCCTTTGAAGCTACATTGGAGCAGCTTGTTTTATTGGCGTTTCTTTTTATTAAAGTTTTCTGCTCAAGAAAACGTTGAATATAAAACGTTTACCATGACAGATGTTTCCAGGCTAAGCATGCACAATTGTGATGTAAAATCTGCCCACATCAATGAGGAAAAAGCTTTAATAGCCTGCGGCTAAACTAAGTGTAGGAATGGAGCCCCATGCTTGTTTGATCGCTGATCTACCATTGTTTTTATTGATCCCACTAAAATATTTATCGATTAAGTGTTGGGTGGTTGGTTAATTAATAGTGTTGGATCAATGCCAGACATTCCACCTGATCACGGTCATGGATGATTACATTTCAAGATCATTGTTAACTGTGTTTGAAGTGATTGTTATGTGGAGGTATTTGTTCACGAAGCATATTTTGTGGGACTTCGTATCAGAGTTGATTTGCCCCATTTACAATAGTTGCCTTAAAATGATCCAGCGAAATATTTCGTCATTCTCCTTATCTTGATTTGCAACATAAAAGGATAAAATGGAAAAAGGTAATTTAGGTCAGTCTTAATTAGCATCCGTTCAGTGAACCATGGTTAAGAACGAAATGGAAACATAGGAAGCATGACATATGGGAATTTTTGGAATGGATTTTCTATTCGTGTCTTGCATATTTAATTAGATGATTCAGTGGATATGCATGGTCTGGTGAATTGGGAATTACAGCTTTAGTACTGACGGATAAGAACTTTGGAGTATATTCACTAATTTTGTTAAAAGAAAAAAAAACTGATGGAATTATGCTAAATTATGTTAAACTCCTCTGAAGTAGAAGGTTTATTGTAAAAAGACAAACTCATTTTGTATCATTTTGTACAGGTAACAGTCCAAGACGAACAGTTCGCAGAAAAGCAGCCGGTCTGCTACACCTGCGGAGTATAGAAGCAGCATTTCACATCGATCAGAAAACGTCACCTTGCGGTCAGACTTTTGAAGAAAATCGCAAGAAATTTGAACGACTATCGAGCCAGTCAAATTTCAGGTAAAGTCCATTTGTTGAACAATGTTGATTTTTGAAACGAAATATTTGTAATTTTACACTTTATTAATTTCAACTGATTGAATCACAATTTTACAGCAAAGAAGAAGATTTTATCTCCAAATTAAGCAACAGAAGTAACAATAATTCCAATGTCCTCCCAGAAATGACAAGTCCAAGCCAGACAGGTATGGTTTGGTCAAGTTTCTAAGTTATTTTTGATTTAGAAAATAAAACGAGAACAGTCAATATAAATGGTTTCGAATAACATCGGGAAATAATCTCAATTATCATTCTGTCAGGGATGCGTTAAAAACTGAACCTCTTTTTCTGACAGGATAAGTAGCTCTCTGGATTAGTGGTAATAACGTTTTGTAATCCACTTGTTCAACTTCATTACAAAGAAATTCTCGAATTTTAACAATCACATACCTTGATAAAGGTTTTATGACTAACCTACGTTTTATTGAGTATCTTAAACACCGTATCAATGTGACGATAAGTCTTTGACCCTTCACCTGAGAAATCATTTACATGATAGGATTTGAATTTGACAAGCAATAAATTTCCTTGGTCAGTACTGGTTCAAGAAATTGTTTGAGATAAAAGTTTATTCTCTGAATGGAATAACTTTAGTGTAACGACTTCAAACGTTTTTATCATTTTATGTGTTCTCACTGTCACAGATTTTTTTTTTCAGAATTTTCTGTGCATGAGATTTAAACTTGTAACACTTTCCACAAATTTCTACATTGATTATAATTTTATAATTGAAAGAAATATGAAATTTTAGTCCCTGTTGGAGGGGATATCACAGGAGAAATATCGCAGGCAGATTCGGGAGTAGACGTAGGACGACCTCAATCTCAACCTCCAGACGATACACAAAATAACCACCAAGGAACTCCAACCAGAGGTAAAATAAAAGAATAAATATTAAATAAAACTGGATCGAGCAACATTCAAGCTGATTTATTGGTAAAACTGTTTGGAGTTACTTCTTACAAAAGTATACTTTTTAATTTTGTGCCACTGATTGAGGGTGTAATTCAGGTAAATAATTTTTACTTAATTATGTATAAATAATATGTAATTTAGGTCGGAAACTATTACTTGTCGTTTTAGTGTCACATCATCAAAACAAGAAAGACATCACATTAACATTACGAGGCATACTGACCACGCCCCTTCCCTATTCCTCCCGATCATTCTAGACCAGCCCTTGCCAGTAGGGACAGGACAGTACCTCTTACATGTCTGACCAGGGGTAGCAGGTCCCCTACCCACCTGTCTAGGGTTGCTGGGAGAGGGGTGGTTTTGGTCCCCAACTTACTTGGCCAGGGAGGATGCCCATCTTTTCCAACCCCCTCCCCCAACTCTGTGAGCAGAATCACACGCACCTGTGAAAACATTACCTTCCCTCGTATTACGTACGTGGTGGGTAACAACATCACAATTTACGTGTAAAATATGATACCAAATCGGTCTTACGTCCATCATTTTATTTATGTATTAATTTTTCAGACATATTAGACAAAGCTGTTGAAGAAAATCATGATGCTATTTCTATTGTAACCGGAAGGGAAAGTCAAATTTCTAGTCAAGAAGAAATGAGTACAGTTAGACCATCACGAGGTGACGGAGTTCTGTCGTCACATGTTGATCGTTGCGCTCTCTCACCTCATAGTGACGATATTGCCTCACCTCATTCCACTTTACGTTCGCCAACAGATTTTTCAACGTCTTCCCCATTGGTGCTTTCGACGGCGTCGCGCTCTCACGCCGTTCATCATCTAGATCAGCACAGAGTAAGTCAACAGCTGTGTGTTGGTGGAAGGTGTGTCTGCCATATTGCAATGTGTGTGAAAGTGATATTTATGTTTGATTTTCAGGGAAACGAGTGAATTTGTGACAACAGTTGTGACTATTTGAAATTTATGTTTACTGATGTCTCTGGGTTTGTTAGTATTGTAGAGTGTGCACGCTGTGATTTTAGTGGTGTTATTGTTCAATGTTGAATGTTGGAACGTCATTCAGTACTCCTTGAGTCGTTGAGTATGAATTATTTACATTTTAGCTCAAATTGCAACTGTTAGTGAACCTGTGTTCAGCGCAAGGAAAAAAGGAAAGAAGCGCAAGAAGTTTTCATTTTTGAAAGCAATGGGCAAAATGTTTAACTCCAATTCACATCTACACGAAGGGTCCCACATTTCATCAGGTAGTAACAGTACTGATACAGATGATGAATACGTCGATATAGAACCGCATTCAGCTTCACCAGTGTACAGTCCTAGACGACTTGCAGAGGCAAACTTCAGCCCTCGTGGTCTGCACAACACGTATGCCGAAGATTCTTTTGATGAAAGCGTTGCGAGTCCCAGAAGTACACCACAAATAATGCATCGTGTTGCTGTGGATACACCACCAATCGCTGAACCTGTATCTTCAAAGAATCAAGCAGAAGATGGAATTCATTCCACGGGCGAAACACCATCATTTTCCAATATTGAGCCCACAGCATTGACAACAATGCTAAAGGCTCGCGTTTCTGATACTGAGCCATCGTTATCTCGTGACGTTGTTGAAACACTAAGTAATGCAAGCACCATTCCAACGACACCTGACCGTACAGGAAGCACAGAATGGCCCCCTGTGCCCAAATCTTCTATTCTGAAGAATCGAATAAGTGGAGAAGAACTTAAAGCTGACGGGAGCAAGAGTAGCTTGAGGAGAGATTCCCACGTTCAGTTCAAAAAAGAAGTACGAAAGGTCGATATTCTCACGGATGGCGATCACGATTCAGAGGTTTCGGAATCGGTTATTGATATAAACGACAGCTCCAATCAACACGTGGATCTTCGGTCTAACAGCAGTCTGATAGTAAATGCCATGCTCCATGCATTGGTCAACAAATTTGGAAACAGTCGCCGTGATAAGGAGAAACCTGATCACACACCCATTGAGAGAGACAGCGTGGAAGATATGCGAGGCAGTAACAATGTTCCACATCGATATGCACATCATGCAGAACGGGAGACGTCCTCAGCTCGGACGGAACAGAAGGATGCAAATGTTGTTGAACCAGAACGGCCAGTTGTTTCCCCTCGAAGAGAAATAGTATCAAGCAGTATGCCTAACATGAGACCCTCGCAGCGTGTTCCCGATGACACAGACAGAAGCGTATCTATTGAAGTTATAGTTGATGATCAAGAGAGTGATAGGGAGATGGATGAATCACTGACAAGTCCAAGTGGTCATGGCTTTATCATTAAAGAGGAAACAACCCTGACTGAATTTATACTGAGAATACTAGAGGAAATTGAAGCTTCACTAACAAGTGTAAACAAGGAGATCAAACAGGTATTGACGGAAACCATTCACAAGTTGGATGCAAAGAGAGCAATTTCTAAGTCTGAACCTAATATGCGTGTCACCCCTGATCTGCACAAACTACTGCGTAGCGCATCGGCACAGATAATAAAAGGCACCAAGGCGGATGATATACAGGGAGTAAAACAGGTCGTGTCATCATTGCTGTCGCTTGCGTCGGTGAAGACGGAGTTGTCTGGTTACGAAGCCGATGGTGAAGATGGAGACGAGACAGAAAAATCATCAATGTTCGTACAAACGTCAGATGACACTTCAGATGAACCGAATCCAAGAACATGCCTGGATTCATTGGGTGATAGCGACATGCTACCAGGAGATGAGACAAAAACAGACACATTCAACAGAGTGATGCAGTGGAGGCAGGCTTTGAAGGATACTTCTGATAATAGAGGAGGATCTTCGACAGAGTCGGATTTGAGCGTGAGTTCACCGACCGAAGTGGAAAAGTTGGAAAAAACTGTTACAGGATCTCCCCCGAAACTTCTATCAAACCATTTGGTTATGCGAGTGCAAGAAGAAGAGAAGAAACAGTACGTAGACGGACTGCCCGTTGAAATGAGAATAGATGCGGCGAAACATTGCACAGATGAGAAAGTTCCCAAAACGCCAGATACACGACGCCGCAGCTCCATACTTAAACACGGAGGGGGCATGGACCAACTTAAGAAGGATTCTCATGTTCAGTTCAGAGATGACGTGATAAAGGTTGACGTTTTTACCGATGGGAGTGATGAGGCTGAAATCTCCACTTCTATTGTTGATCTAAATGATGAATCCAAAAACAAGAAACTCCTTTCCTGTGACGAAGATATTCTCAGTCAGCTTGCTCAGTACATGTCGTCCTGTGATGAGGACGAAAAGTCATCTGTGGAGGAAAATGGGTCATTAGTTTCTGTTTCCATGGTAGCAGACTCGCTAATTAACGCGTTTTTGAAACAAGTTCAAAGGAAGTCTTCAGATGATCTAAGGTTTAACCACAATGCCCAGGAATCTACTTTTCAAAATCAGATGGAAACGGTGCACATAAACTTGCCAATTGAAAGTCCACAGGCGGCTGAAATTGAAGAGAAGGAGCAAGAGGAAAAATGGAAGGAACCGTTGTCTACCAGCATGCAGGATATGAGACCAAAAATTGCAGACTTTGACTTGATGGAAAAGAGCGCATCAGTGGAAGTTATCATGGATGATGCTAAATTCGGAGCATACCGAGAATCTCAATCTGAAGCACAACGAAAGCAAAAGGAAGCTTCAGGTGTGGAAATAACCAACAAAATATTAAATCGCCTTCAACTTGAGGAAAATCGTCCGACAGATGCTGTTATTCATCCTCAGGTTATTCCTCATGCAGAAAGACATTACACGGCTGAAGAATTGTACAACAGAATCAAGGAATTCGAACAGATTCCTGTTCTAAAAACAAGCTCAACCTCAAGTTCGCAGATTTCGGAGAAAAGTACAGTTTCTCTGTCGAGTGAAGGAAGTGAGGATCTGCAGTCATCTGTAGGAAGTAGTGGGTCTATTACAAAATCACCTTCCCCGTCTTCTGACTCGAGTGCAGTGTTATTGACACTTGAACCGAGTGACCATTCCTCGCTTCTTGGTTCATCACCACCTTCAAATTTATCTAGTAGAATATCTGTTACTCCAGTGATCTCCAACTCAATCACTGTGCCCATTTTACCCAGTGTAGAAATTACTGTACCTACTTCACACGAAAGTTTCTCAGACGGGAGTGTAGCACAGATTCTAGCAGCAACTGGTCAAAGTAAAACTTCACAATCATCATCTGAAAGCTCTTTGGATATAATTTCTGACGTCCTGAGTAACACAATGCCCCTCAGTAAAAAGGAGGCGCCTGGGTCAGATGGTAAGGGTGGAGAAAACAACCGAAGAGGAAACGAACCTGAAATCGCAGAGACTGAGGAAAGTCTGGGAAACGCGTTTGCCAACTGGATAGTACAACAGATGCCTCTGAAAGATCTCATCAAGGAATACGAGGAGTGGAAGGAAATGAAAAAGAGAGGCGGAGACAAGATGGATGCTGAGAGCAATACAGTATCCATGGTAGCAGGACGCTACAGTGCTCCTTGTGTGAGAAGTGATGAAAGGGAAACTGTGACAGCTGCCAGGAACACCTACAGCACAAGTGGAATCGGCAGTAAACTGGCGCTGTCTGAATTTTTTGGTCAACTTCTCCTGTTTGATGGGATTGACACTGAATGTGGAGACGTGGTAGAGATTAGTTCATCGTCACAGATATCAGAGGCCAGGCTGTCTGATGAATATGCGGATGATGAAGGTAGCGACACAACAGCAGAATTTCCTGAGAAGGAGAATGTAGAATATGCGATTCATGTAAGCGAAATCCCGGCCGAATTACCCATGGAATTCGATATCCTGGCAAAGCCACGCGTTCCAAGTCCACCGGTGGAGTTGAACACGTCAGTAATATTGTCTTCATTGAAGAAAAGCCTTGAAAAATTGGATCTTCAATTGACAGCTGGTGTTCCATTCGTAGATCTCACCAAACTACCATTTGCAGAAAATGTCAAAAAGCAACAGATTGGGGAAGGGATGGAAGTACCTCCACCCATTGATAGTTTTCCAGCCAGAGACAGACTGCTGAAACTCATAAGGAGACAACCATCGGACTTTAACTTGGAACCGGTTGCTGATAGTGTGTCAGAAGAGCAAATTGCTATTGATAATTTTGATGGAAGACCAGGACAAAAATTATTGGAACTTATTAGATGCATGCCAGGAGTTTCTGAATATGTCGGAACTGTAAAACCAAGTTCAGAAGATGCTGATACAGAAAGACAAGAATCAAAAATATTGGTAGACGCTGAGGTACAGTCTGATGATACCGCTTCACAAAAAAGTGACGAAACTGATCTCGGTCATAACAAGATGTTGAAGCTCATTGCTTCTCTTGATAAGTTTGGCTTGTTTCTTCCTACCGCGTTGGGACACCCGAGTTTAACAGACTTACCTCCCAGGGAGGAAACAAAGACTGATTTGAAGAAGAAAGCGGATGCAGAGAACGAGACTTGCCTTGCCGGAGATTGGGTTATAGTACACATAGAAGATGTCCCTGATGTGGAAATGATAATGTGGAAATCGGCTGAGGATGTTATTGACAAAGCTATCGAAAGACTAGAGAATGTAGTTTTCCAAGAGGAGAATGACACCAAACCAATTTGGGATAAAACAGTATCTGAAGGCACAGACAAAGGAATGGATAAGGGATTAGAAAACACCGAACTAACAGATGGTCTCAAAGGGATCAGTAGTCTTCCAGCTTACTTTTCTCCCGAGGAGAAAAATAAACAAATACAAATATCAGATGACAAGAAGGTAAAATAAGTCAATTTGATAAATCTTTAATGTTCACGTCTATGTATGAAAAATAGCATGTTGTGTACCTGTGTCGTCTGTGATTATTTTCTATCGTTTCTATTGTCTTCAATTTGACTACGTTGTATTTAATGACTGATAAAATACTCTTTAACAAATCAAAGCACTACTGGCTACTGATTTCAGATTTTAAATTTGTAAGGTGCTAATGCCAATGACAAGCAACAAGTTTCTGTAAATTTGAAAGATTGTACATTTAACAGTTGGCTGTTGACTATCTGAAGTTTTTCTGCTTGAGATTATGAACTTGATTTTCTTTTACAGTTGTCCGGTGATAGTCTTCCAACATCAAGAGTTGCTTCTCCAATTTCCGATATCGTGAGTACATGAAAACATAATAAATTGGAAAATTGGAACTTTCGACAGTTTTGGTCAGATCATTGAAAATAAAGCGAAATTATCAACGAACATTCTACGTTTATTTTAGATGTTGGGAGGTGGGAAGAAGAAAGCAGTGGGTTCAGATGTCAGAAACCTCATTGTGGAAAAGGTAAATTTATTATTGGAAAGGACGTGGAAAAGAACAAATTTGTGCTCAGACTCATAGTAATACATATGACGTTTGTTTGCAGGAATTATTAGAAAGTCAACTTAGAAAGTGCCATGTTGAAGTGTCTACTTTGCAGACCGAAAATAAGTCACTGAAGGACAAATATAACAGAGCACAAGGTACGAGAGTCAAGCATTAGTCGGGAAGCTTTGTTCTATTCGTTTATTTTTCGTTCGTCAGCTCAGTCACTGAATGAGGAGTGTAGAAGTTTTGGGGAAACATTCTGGCTGTTTCGTGATAATTAGGTGGACAATCAGCTTTTTTTTTATCAGTGACGTCACGAGCCAGCATGTGACGTAATTTTCGTTGATTGGTGTATTTTCTTTACCTTTAGCTCGAATAACGCAACTGGAGAATCAGCTTGTGGAAACCAGCAGAAAGGCCGAAGAACAGGTAAATTTGTCCCTTGACGCATCTTCAATCCTGCAAAGATCGGAGTACAGTGAAGAAGATGTGGAAGGACTTGAGAAGAAAATTAGAAAACTTACGAGAGAAGTCGACATGCTAAGAGTAGAGGTAAAGTTATTTTTCATGTTGAAGTGGAAATGTTCAGTAAGTATCAGATGTTGAGTGAGTAATTATGTACACAAACTGTGTTACATTTGATAGAAATGTTACACTACTGAGTATTTTTCAGAACGCATCTTTAGAGAAACAAATTGATGCAGCGCACAGAAGTCACTTAACGAGTACGGGATCTACCTTGTCTGACCGATCAGGTTTTATCGAAGGCTGGAGACTACAGGTTAACTCGCTTAGGGTATGTGGACCACGTAATCATTCTAAAGCATTTCTAAAGAGGCATCCAGTGATGATTTTTTTGTTGTAACTCCGCATCCAAATGTTTGCAGGACGAGTTAAGCCATGTGAAAAGAGTCCTGCAAGAAACTGAAGAGAGCTGTCAAAATGAAGCAGAGAGAAGAAAGGAGGCGGCTAATCAAGTCATAAAATTAACAGAACTCAAAGCTCTGTTGCAACAGCAGATCGAAGAAAAAGGTGGAGGTACGGTGGCTGAAAAGCAAGTCAAATCGTTGGAAACAAGACTCCGAATAACTGAAGAGCGACTTCACAACGAAAGGGCAGATCGCGCTGGAAAACTGTCGGAAGTGGAAAATAAGTTGCTGAATGAGAATGCCAGACTGCAGGTAAAATATGTTACCCATTTTAAAAATATGCTCACGTACCAGAAAATTGCATTTTTATTCAACAAGAAGGTTTCAACAGGATTTTATAGTAATTTAATATATAAATATTTCAGGCGTCAGATAAAGAGTTGCGCCGTCAGTTGCAAAGGGAACGTGACCGGCATCACAATGTTGAGCAGAAAATGCGGGATGCGCGCTCAGAAGTCGACAGGCTGCGTGTTGCAATGAGCGAAAAAGCGCTCTGCATGGATTACAGGAGCCCTACGTTCAAACAAGTCATCACTCCGAAGAAGGTATGTAAATCTGAGTATTGGGTGATACAGAAAACAATGGCAATATGAGTGGCTGTGCAAAGTAACTCCTAATTTAAATTCAAATTTCTTGAAAGTTAGTAATTTTTAAATGTAGCTCTTTTTGCACTTTGTCACATGTCTGCATGAGTGGACCAATAAATATTTTGGCATCACAGCATGGTATACCTTTGAAAAATGAGTCCAAAACGTTTTAATCAGTTGAGTAATGATTTTCAGCAAATTGAGGAGTTTAACCTTATTGTGGAAGAAATCAAGAAAGAGGATAATGTTAGCTCTGAAAATGAGCGGGAAATTATCTGCTGGTTGTGGTATAAGAAAAATGAACTGAATCAAAAGTTAAAGGAGTGGGAACTCGATCTATGTGAATTGGAGGTCGATTGTTCATCAATTAAAGAAGGATTAAAGGTTCGAAATTCATCCGTTTCTCAAGGCTTTATTGTGTAGAACTGGTCGTGATTTTAGATGTTTCATAACTTTGCACTGCATGTTCACGTCTGCTTAGAGTGTACATATTTCCTACCTTTCATTTGTGGTTTCTAGTAGTAAGTAATAGCACTTTAAATTCACGAGTCTATTGCATTATGAAACATGTTTGATATGTTTGCCCATGTTATGTGTCTTTGTGTGTGTTAAAAGTTTATGTGCTTAATTTTTACCGCATAGTACAAGGGAATCATGGTACGATTTTGAGCGTTGTTTTAACAAGCTTCCTTACTTGTAAACTGATATTGATGTTCACTGTTCAGTTCGCAACAACGTGCTTAAAGTCGTAAGCAAAAACAAGTGAGAAGTTTGTTTCTGTCACAATCATTAGCTAACACGATTTGACTACTTATTCGTCCTTGATAAGCACGGAGGGAGTAATGTGTAAAAAATATGTAACATGTTACGATTTGTGATACAGATGCTGAAGGATGAGAGAACATTGTTCGAGGAAAAAACACAAAGATACAAGGACAGCATCGAAGATTTAAACAATGAAAGATATGAACAGCAAAGAACATACGAAACGTAAGAAATAGAATATTGTATTGTCTAAATTTGCGGTAAAAATGTTAGGAAAGCTCATAGCACTGTGGGACAATTATTAAAGAAAGGTCTTAACTTACAGAAAAATCCAAGAACTGGTGAAAGACAAACACGATGTCCTTGCCCAAGTGCGAGGTTTAGAAGACATGAACGCAGGTCTAATGGGAGAGAATGATTCACTGAAGAGAAGTCTACGCGTATCCGGCGGAATGCCTGCCGTCAGATTTGCCGGAGTGAATACGTGGGAAGGTGAGTAAGACTCAGAAAAAATTCCAACAAAGTAATAGGAAGGAAAATATTTGATTTAAGGAAAATGTAGTAAATTTTACTGAATATGTATTTCTGACAGAGTAAATACAATAGACACAGTGAATCATTGCCATATTCTTTCGTGTGTAGCTCAAAATGAAGCATTGAAATCAGAATTAAGAACAGTCAGTGGGTATCTGGAGACGGCACAGCGTAATGTGGAGAAGTTCAAAGCGGAAGCGGCGTCTCTTCGTTCCCAGTTGGCAGGAAAGGAACAAAGCTTGACGGACGCCACCGAGGAAAATCAGAGATTGTGTCAGCATCTCAGTGATGGAGATTTGGCAGACAGAAAACAACAGAAAGTTGATAAGCTTACAGCTCAGGTCTCATTGCTCGACAGTATCAATGCAATAACTCAGGTTTGCACAAAGTTTTATTAGTTTGGATTGGTAGACTTGACACATGTTATCTTTATGTTACAGATTACTAGCTTAGAACGAGAAGTTGAACGATGGCAAAGCAAGTACAATGCTGCTGTAAGAGAAAGTAATCAACTGGAAATACAGGTACAAGAACTGAGGACAAGAGCAGTTAGCATCAGGGCACATACACCACTCTCATATGAATCGGATGTAAGTGATCACCTTTGTATACGAATTACAATTTTTGCTACGCAGTTGAAATTATGCAATAACTGTGAACTTCCTGTACTTACGGTTTGGTTTATTACTCTGTGCATAGAAACTTGGATTGGAAGCGGAACTGCGAGAGAAAGACCAACAAATCTACCGCATCACCATACAATACAATGAAGTGGAGAATGAACTTCAGCGTAGCAAACAAGACCTTTTCCACCAACAACAAACTACGGAACAGTACATGAACGAGGTAAATATTTTAAATAAATTTATTGCATTTCTAAATTAGTAAAGAGACATACAAGAAAAGGAAAGCGAGTGAACTGACCATTGCTAGCTGCAGACTGTAAATTTATGGTTTACCTGAGTTCTAACCTTATACAGCAATAGAATAAGTAAAGGATTGTAAACCAAGAGGTCTATTTAGCGCTTAATAATTATATTACAAGCAAATTTTAAAGGAAGAAGATAGACTGGAAATAATAAAACACTTCGATTAAAAACAAGTGACCAATTAAACATTTTAAGCTCTTCATCATTACCGTAAAGGTCACGTGACCAACATCTGTGCATATTGAACTGTATTGGTTTATCAGGTTTTCACAGCTCGTCTGTGTATGAAGCCGAATCAATATTCCATTTAGTTTGAAGCATACGTTTGTTGCATATGCTGTATGTGTTTTATATGTTCATTTACGCGAATTCTTAGCAATGGCTACCATTTTAAGATACAACATCAAAATATTCATCAAAAGGCAGCTTTAATGGATAATTCTTCCACTACAATTGAATTTCACACATTTAGTGTCACAGGAATAGACTTTCCGATTGAATGTATTTTCGTGCTAGTGTATATTATGGTTTGAGAAGTGTCTAGACAGAGAAGGCAAATTTAAACTCAGTACATGTGTAAAATTATGAAAACGTGCATGGAATACGGAAGTGTCACGTGAAATTGTAGTCGGAGGAAATATCGCTTGGTTGAATATAAAATGGATAAGGAGGAATCTTCATCGTACAATGACAGATTGATTCTGAATGGGGATAACTATCAGATGGGATTCAATGAAACTGACAGGAGTTACAGTTTCAGGAATATTCTATCTTCAATAGAAGAAGTAGTGAGTGATGACCACTGGTCACCGTCCGAGTATGAACAGGTGTCGGGCGATACATGGGCAGAGATAGATCATCTACGAGAAGATAGTCCAACTGAACTCAGGCTTGGTTCTTGCGCGAATGCATTGGAGTTAGATGTAGCCAGTAGCAGCGGATTTGTGGATGATTTTGCTCCAGATGCAGATGCTGTTTTTAAAAATGTAGCCTTACAGCAGTTAAACAGTGATGTAGGTTTAGAGGCAACCTGTCAATGTCAAATTTTAAGGCCTTACTTTAAATGTACCTCAGAAGACGTGCTACTTTCCATTTTAGTTGAACCAGCTGCAGACTCAGCTCAGGCAAAAGGACCGAATACTGGATCAGATAACTGACGCAGACAAACAGAAGAATGCTGAAATTAGCTCTCTCAAAGACAATCTTGCAACAGCCAATGACGAACTGACTCAAAAATCAGTTCAGGTTAGCTGCATGTTATTTCGCTTTATTAAAAGTTCGATTCACACATAGCGTTAACTTTGAAGTTTAGCATTGTTGGCGAAAGGAAACACAGCGTTAACGTAGCATTTCAATTAACATTTTCGGTAAATAAATTGTGGTGGTGTTGATAATTTTTAATTAACTGATGTTATTGCAGGTAAAACGACAGGAGGTGAAACTGGAACACAATTTAAGTCAAAGTGAGACTTTGCTCAGCAGAAAAGTGTCTGATCTGATGTCCAGTTCGCCGAAGTCACGGCTGTATGCCGATGCCAAGTTAGCCAAGGACACTCTTGCACAGGCAGAGAGTTCTGTTCGGCTACTACAGTTTGAAAGAGAAACAATGCGTCAAGATATTTCGGTAGGTTCCTGCCCATTATTTTATTTAGGGAAATGAATGTATATTTTTCAGGATCTTTTCGACATCAAATGATGTTATGCTGAATTCTTTAGTCGTGATTCTTATTTGCAGCGACTTCAAGCAGCTCTTGATGGAGTCGTCCAAGAGAACGCAGACTTGCTTTCTAAAGTACGACATTTACATCAGGAGTTAGTAAATGAAAGAACTTTACTGTGCCAGACAACAGCAGATAAAATGGATTTAGAACACCAGTTACATGTTAGTCATGCGTTTTGATATAAATAATACCAATTTACCACGTGTATTCATTCATACTATTTCCGTGTTCAGATTTTCATTATGAGTAATTAGATTAAACGAGGTATATTTTTTCAGATATGTATTGATGAAAGGGAGAGTTTGCAAAAAGAAAAGACTCGTTTGGAGACTGATTTGGCCAGGCATGAAGAAACACTAAATGGCACTATTCACAAATTAGAGCTCTCACATACACAGGCAGCTAAAGACTATGAAACCAAATATCACGGTTTGAATGCCGAAAATAAACAATTGGCAATTGATTTAGGAACCTCACAGAGACTACTGGAAGCTAGAGAGAAAGAAATTGATTTGCTTAAAGACACCACTGAGTAAGTATCTGAATACAAAATATTGAGTACGCCACAAAACTAACACCACATACCATGTCTATTTGAAAACAAACGATGTCCAGTTTTCTTATCCGCAGGGTGTATAGTGTTAATCACTGCTTAGTAATAGCTTTTTCGTTGTTCTAGACACCAGAAAATGGAGGTTGAAGCTTTAAACAGAAGAATTGAGTTGTTAAAGGAAGAACAATCACACAATAAAGAAGACGTTGACAAGTTTACATCTGATCTTGCATTAAAGGTGATATATAATTTGTTGCATTTTACCGAAGCTATCACATTTTGTTGTTTTTGATACTGTAGCCTTGTGATTGCTTTGAATATTGGAAGTCTGACCATCAAGTCTAAATTCTGCGTTTTTCTTCAGTCCTCGAAAAGTATGAGTTAACTCATCAAGATAGTTGCATGCTGGTCCTAGATTACAAGCTATTATCTTTACTTCTAAGAATTCACTTATTTTGCGGTTTTAAGATGAAAGAAGAGGCCGTAGCAATAGAGTCAACGCAGCAGTTGAGCACAGAACGTGCGCGTCTACAGCTTGAGAAATATCAGCTAGAACAAAGTCGTGGTGAAGTCGAAAGGAAGAATTATGAAATTTCAGAACTGCAACAAAAAGTAAGCTTCATGCACTGAATTTAAGGACCATTTTATTTTGTCAAAGTAATTAATGGTGGAAGAAATCGAGTAATTAGTGGACATTGGTATTTTAAATACATTCACTCATTTTTGTTGTGTAGGTGGATACAATGGGCGAGAAATTAAAGGACACAGAACATCAACTCCATTTGAAAGACACCCAAATAATTGCACTCGAAACCGAGATTAAACATAGCTCTAAAGTTGGAAAAGATCAAGCAAACCATACCTTAGAACGAGAATTGATTGAAGATGTAGCTGCCTTGAACAGAGACATGCTGAGTTTATGTGCAATTACTGGTACTAGTTCCCTGGGTCAACGACTCGAAGTCACTAGCCCAAGAAATGTGAGTATTTTGACACAGTATACATTGAAATTTGCTGCAGTATTTCGTTAAACCAGATTACGACTGTGCTTGAAAAATAAACAGTCAAATTTATAACATGGCAAATTTATAATATCTTAGTTTGCCGGAGAGTTGACAACTCGTGGGCTCTTGAAAGAGGAAATGGCCACTGCCGCTCGTCAAATAGAGATATTCAAGCGCGAGTACGAAGACCTTGCGTCGTCATTGCAGGCAGAGAAGAGAACTGTAAATGTTTTGAAGGTAATGGATAATCGTTTTGAGGCAACAAAGTGCAAAGTAATACAATTGTAGTCAAGACATTTTCGGAGTTCAGATTCATGAGAATTCAGAAAATTTGAATTTTGCAGGAACAAATTGCTGCCCAAGAGGATGCCATGTATAGACTTGAGGACAACAAGAAAACATATGAACTGGAGATAGATACACTGAGAACACATCTGAATGAGCATCAAAATGCTATCGAACAGTACAAGAAAGACAAACAGACATTGTATCAAGGTTTGATCTTTTTATATCACGTGGAGCGCATATTATTATTTTCATATGTTGTTTGTATTTGTGTCGGGGAACGGAGAGGTGGAATTGAAATAACCTTGTTTGCTGTTAAAGTTTCATTTCATTTCTGTTTTTCAGACGTGCAAGATTTGTGTGGAACATTGGCAGAAAAAGATGAGATGATAAGTCGTTTACAAAGCAAAGGAAACGACTTGGTAGATTCTGTCCAGAAGGAGTATCTCAACGAAAAGAATGATATTATTCGAGAGAAGCAAGCTCTGGAAGAGAAGATTGCCAGAATGAGGTATGAATGATTTTTATTGAGACTATGTCTCCATTGGAGAGCAGTCGTCTGCATGGGAAAAAATCACAAGCAGGTGGATTTAATGTTGGCAACTGTGACTTTGGAATGTAACAAAATTTAAAAATGTAAAAACACACGCCAGTTCAAATGCCTGGGGTCACAGGGCAGGGACTTTTTCCATTAATGAAGCAGCAAAGGTCTTGCCAATAATTCTATCAAATGTGATGCAATGGCTTCATCCTATTTTACGCACGTAGTTTGTGCATGCGAGATAATGTAAGAATAGTGAAATAGCACTAGTTTTGGCCAATCAGGAAACTTAAAAATGTGTTGTCTAGGTAAAATGTGCTATTGATGTGGTCCAAATGTAATACACACATTGTCCATATGTTATCAAAAAGACCAGACAGCTGTGTCAAACGCCCTCGGGTTTCTTGTTATGGTAAGAATGTAACGTACACTGTCTTGGGATGTTCGGTATTTCAAAATGATAAATGTGTTTTTAAGGGATGAGTTGGAAACTTTTAAATCACAACTTAAACAGAAAGAAGGCGAACTGGAACTGAAAGTAAGAAATTCTGTGGACGCTGAACAAGAAGTGAAGTAAGTTGTTATTTACTCAGATTTAGAGACTCGTCGTCTACTACCCCAAGATTGATTACCAACTGTACTGGAGTGAAGCCAATTTTGGCAAAAAAGCTGCTGCAAGTTGGGGATTTTGCCATGCAGCAGCTCTGATTGTTCCATGTTATTTCAATGGAAATTTTAACAGGCTACAACTTTAGCAAAAAGTGTAAAAGAAAAATTTAATAAAGGAATGAAAACAGTACAGGCATAGGTGCTACCCTACGTCTCATGTCAGTTTCTGCAACCACACAACCCTGCTTCAGTCCTCTACATTACACACAATACATAGTTAGCTATCTAGGGGTAGTAGATGAAGAGTCTCTAAATCTGTGTGTTTACTACACAACACTGACTTTGCCAGTTGCCATATTTTCACACGCACGTCGGTAGCACAAAATATAGGAGACGTATTTCGTTTTCTTTATTACATATTCGAAATCAATAGCCGTAGTATGTCAAAATAAGGTTTGTGTAAGCCCAATAACAAGTTGTGAAATCAATATCCACTTTTTCTTTAATAGTTTCATATTTCAAGGCAACATGAATATCCGTTCAGATTATATTTAGCTTACATCGAACCTCATTAAATTACAGCCTGTTCTGTTGCTTTATTTGTATGAAAGGATACATCGGTGTTCAGTAATTCAAAGACTTTTCTGTACTTCGTAATCATAGTGATATAAATAATGAATGCGCTGGGAGAGAATATAGTCGATAGTTTTGAATCGTTTGCACGGGACGTGAGGAGGTCGTGATGTTTGTTTTCTGATGTACATCTATTAAATCTTCAGACGTTTTCGTATCTATCTTAGATTTTAAAACCGAAATCAGTGAATCGTTAAATTAACAAAAATGCAATGTATAGTTCTTTGTATTAATTCTGTTTTTCTATAAAAATTGAATTGCAAAATCAATCCGGTAGGCACTGTGGAATAGAGATGGGTCAATTAATATCTTCAAAATAAAAAATAGACAGATCCATTACGCTGTTTTAGAGCTCGTTACGAAGCCGAAAGCAATGTTCAGAAAGCGGAACTGAGCCTTTTGGATGCAAAGCGAAACTTAGTCCATTTACAAGGCGAAAATACGAGACTTCAAGACACGCAGAATCATTTAAAAGAGGACTTAGAACGAGCCCAGGCTACAATTAAATCACTGAAAGAGCAAATAAAGAACCAGAGAGATGAATACAGCAAAGAATTGCATGAATTGAAGTACACTGTATCCAGTGAAAAACATAAACATGATTCACAAAGAAGTGATCTACAAGAACAGCTGAATAAGGTATGTTTGTGTGTTATGTTAATTTATTTTTATCTTGCCTGAAATTCGAAAATGCGGATGATTAAACATAGTTTGTTTGAACGCAATGGGTTCTAATTATTAGGCAATATCCAACGCCCGAACAACGGAAGCCTCATTGTTAGCCGTTAACGAAACCAAAGATACACTTTTCAAGAACAGTAAGGACTTTGAAAGAACCGTAGATCAATTGAAGACGCAACTACACGAAGAGGTGACCAATAGGAAATTGGCCGAGCAGAGAATAGAGTCTTACAAAACACAACTAGAGGAGATCAGGAGAAACAGGGTATGTTTTTTGCGAGACCAAATCTCAATTCCCAAATATTCTGGCCTGTCCATTCGGTTTGAAGTTCAATTTGGGAAATCTGACATTTGGATTTGTGAAGCAGGTTGTTTGTTGCTAATATGTAGCTCAAATAATTTAATTAATACAGGATTAAAGAGTGCAATTAGGTTCTTGCGTGAGTACGGTAAAATATATCGATGAAGTACATTAATTCAACATGTTTTAGAGCGGAGCGGATGAACAAGTAGCAGACTTGCAGGCGCGAATCGCTCGCACGGAGACCGAGTTACAACTAGAAAGAGACAAATATTACAAGATAAAGAAGGATATGACAGAAACTCGGACTAACAGTACAACATATGAAGCTCACGCACAAGCCCTTCAACAGCAAGTAACTGAGCTACAGGTGAGTTTTTTGGCATAACTGTTTGTCTTAGGCATGGTTATTCAGTCAGCAGAGAATTTTTGTCTTTCGACAATATGATAAGTTAATGAAGACCACCAATGGCATTGGAAATCAATGCCACCAATGCTTGCGGACACGTCCGCAGGTATGTGGATCAAAAGGCTCGGCTGCCATGCTGACCTCTATACAGTCAGCAGATGTCACACCAGAGGTGAATCTGGGGAATCCATTGTGCGCAGGGGAGGAAGCATGCAAGCGAGGGATCCACTCTGGCTTTGAAACCCAGGGCAGACATCACCAGAAGTCCAAAACAGTGGTATCAGTGGTCCCACGAAAAGGATTTATGTCCCCCAAAAATTTTTTTAAAAAATGAAGCAGCCAACGTCTTGGCGGCAAGTCTTTTGAATCTAGATCTTGACTGGTTACCAGGGGTAGTCCTTCGCTCACTTCAATGTAAATTACAGCTAATTTAACCGATTCTATGCCCCCCAAGAGAATGAAACAGAGAATTAAATTTTCTGAATGTTACCCCATGACCAATTAATCAAAATGTTGTCAGATTTTTGTGAAAATCAAGGGTTTTGGGGGTGTCAGGGTCAAGGGAGATGGGGGGTTATAATGGTGTTTCATATGAAGGGGTTGATCTTTGAGTTAACTAACTACATGAAATTAAAGCTAAAGCTATCAATTTTGTATTTTCTGTATCAGTAAAAGTCCATGTGTGAGTGTGTGATAGATCTAGTTTGTGTAGATCTACC
>JBCAUG010073582.1:0-22745 GCA_038406175.1 Haplosyllis leylae | reverse complement strand
AGAAAGAAACTGTAAAGAGAAAACTGTAAGTGTCTCGCTTGAGCGGGGTGTCTCGGACTCCCCACCAGTACTCTACATGGCATCTCCGTGGAATTTTTCTTCTTCAGGAATGCCTCATTTTAACCTAGCAAAAACCTAACATTCTGCTGTAATATATATTTCCGAAAAACATCGGATGAGCCGTCAAGGTCACAACATGAGATTCTGGCATTGGTGGCAAGGAGATTATTCAGATTTTAATTTGTTATTGAGGACTTCAAAGGACTTACTAAGATTTTAATTAGTCCTTGAGGATTTTGAAAGATGGTTGGTGCCTTGCCTCGAATTATTGAAAATCTTACTTTGTCTTTAGATTCTTTAAAATGCTGGATGCATTTTCTATAAAAATCATATTACTTAAAAAAAAAAAACTACATTCTGGAAGTACCCTACAACAAAGCAATAGAAACAGAATAGTAGTAATGTAATATGAACATATCTATAGGGCATGTGGGAATATCGACATTCCGGATTGAATAATTGATCATTCTTATTGTAATCCACGAGTGGTTTCTACTTGTACAAAGCAATGTCAAGTAAGCAGTCTTTTGAAGTTTCCTTTGAACTTGTCATTGCACGTGTTATGACACACTCTAAGACTTATCCACAAGTCGAATTATTTATTTGAAATGTGTCTGAATCATCACAAAACACTCTCAGACTTACCCACAAGTCGAATTAGTTATTCGAAATGTGCCGGAATCATCACAAAACAAGATCCATATGTAATACAGGCAGTATTCCACAGGCAATGTAGCACCACCGTTGTCACCAGAAAATGTCACTTTTAAATGTCAGCTTCATGTATGAAATCCCACACATGGAAAAATCACTTCCGGTTCATAATTATATAAGTAGATGTAAATTTCAAGTCTGAAACTTATCATGAAACGACAATACACTGGTGATTGTATTATCTATTTCATTACATCAACCTTTTCGTCGAATATTTTAAATAAAATACAAAAAGAAAAATAATGATCAACTTTGATTACAATTTTTTGAAATGTTTGATAATATTAATACAACTAATTTTATATATCATGTCCAATATCATGCCGTCATTGGGGCACATATTGAAATGTAAGTTTTTTTCCATATTTTGCTTTAATTTTTTCAGCAAAAAGTCAGAGAAAGGAAATAGATAGAACAGTATTTAATTTTATATTGAATTAAGGTAATATCCAATTTCTGGATGTGAATTTTGTTCTACGGTGTTCAGTAAAACTAGTTCTGAGAGGGACTGCCTGTGTAACACACCTCTTGGTCTTGAACTGTATTTCAAATGAGATAAGACACTTCAATTGAATCTGGCCAGCCTCATGAATGAAGTGATGTCTTGGTGAATGCAATGACCATACTATGGATGTAATAATCAGCTTATACCATTACCAGTTCATACCCGTACTATCTGGGTTCCAATTTATTCACAGCTGTTTTTGGTCACCATTCACCATTAAATGTCTTTAAATTGATCAAGATCTAAATCTACATTGTAATTTTTCTTAATTGAAAACGTTTGCTGTTACACAGGAAATAACAAATTTAAATGTTTGTTTGTCCACTGAGGTAGACTGGTGGAGAAAATTCGGGATGAGCATATGTAGTGGAAAAGCACCGCACTCTACACTGATCTCCTGTATACCTTCCTTGATAACTGCATTGACAACGTGGCTGTCCTCACAAGTCTCCGTTCTGAGTTGTTAACTTTGGCAATACCGTCCCATTTCATCTGATGTACGCCTGGTTATTTGGACAATAAGTGAAATTCAGGGAAAAAAACTAAATCTACACTGAGGATAAATAAAAAAATCAATCACGTTTGGTCAGATGGGTTTCACTTGTTTAACTGGTTTTATTTTGAGAAATATTGCTTGAAACTTTTCATTTGAGAAATTAATGAAAAAGTTCCAATAATTTCTACAGCTAGGATAATCAATGGCATTTTTCTTCAAGAGGACTTAAATTATACTCATTAATAAAACCAATTACTCTGTTCAACACTATCACAAATCACTTCTCCAGTTTCTGTTTGGGATGGGATTTTATGACCGCGGGAAAAGATCTGTACATTGCCGCCTCATGAAAAGAATTATTATCGAAATAGGCTGATGGATAGCACGATATTGACGTATAATTTCGTGAAGCTGTAAAGGAGCCATTTTCACAATCATTTCCACACAAACTTGTTTCTGCCTCAGCAATTGGTCCAAAGAACCGTTAACAGATAATCTCTTGATTGATATAAACCTAAAAAGAATCGAAAGCTTGCATGATACAAGCTTTTGAGGAAACTTTTGTTAAGGTAGCCAAAAGACGTTCCAAATTGTTCTCTGGGAAGCGGTAATGAATGATCCAGAACAAAAAGATCTGTAACACAAAGTTGGGCAACTTCATCACGATGCATGGATCTATTTACAAGGCATTACATAATGTGTACGACTTGACCTCGTCCAACCCAACACTAAACATCGCAAATTGAACCAATTTACAGTCGTTCCGAATTGAACTTCCTCCTACGTTTGACCGTGAAGACTTTCTCTGGAATTCGATGGACATTAAATGATCCGTTAATACATTTCGGGTGTAGCATCCTCGTGTGACATGGATCCCGACAACCTCAGTTTCTGTTTCAGAGTCCAGCCTTAGTTTCGATTTTTGGACACTGTTTGCACCCTAATTAACAGTGTCCTGGCAGGGGACACTGCTCGCATGTAAATTAACAGTGTCCTGGGACACTGTTGATTTAGGCCCGATTATTGGGGTGCGAACAGTATCCAAAAACCAAAACTTGGACACTGTTAATTTAGGCCTGAACAGCGTCCCCCACTGGGACACTGTTAATTAGGGCACGAACAGTGTCCAAAAACCGAAACTGAGGCTGGAAACTGAAACGCAAACTGAGGAGAATCGATCGCACCGTGTGACAGGTATTCGCTGCTCTTAACATGCACATTAACTAAAGGTAGCCCGTTTCAGCGGAAACAATGTAAACCTTTTAGGAAATAATAATGCCAGTAACGACGATAGATTTATTATCCCAGCTGTGAATAGAGTTGAATGTTGCAAGAATGGAATTCAATAATACATCATTAGGTTATTCAGAATAATCTGAAACGCATATTATCAACACATTATTCTCGTTATGATTATTTACGGAAAGGAAATCAAACTTTTTCTTGGTCTTTTCATGCTACATGAGCGAAGGCCATATTTTAGCATGTTTGCACACATTGATCATTCATACCACTCAATGTTGAATGAAACATTTCAAGATCTAAAGCAAATCAACCCAACCTTTCCTTTTTTCCAAATGCCTAAAAGTGAAAGTCAATAGAAACATGATGTCACCTCAGGCAGATATGTATAGAAACATTTTTCTTGAAAAGAGAGTCTCCCCTCTTCCCAATAAGTTAGTTAAAGCATCTGCTTCAGTTATCAGAAATGGGGATGGAACGAATAACACAGTGACAGCATCAGCTTCCGGCTAGAATGGATCCATTGGGGACTACAGTTGTCCCACTTCATCTGCCGTAAATTTTTGGCTACAAAATATGAAGTGAAGTGATTGTAAAAGATATATACACAGAACACAAATGAGTTTTGGTTCCTGGCTACACGCGTGAGCTCATTTGTCCAGAATTAAACAAGGCATCACGCCACTTCGCACATTCACTAGTGGCAGACATTTTCTAAGAAAAAAGCTAAATTAATTGTGCTTGATGTTTCTGAAGAGACTCGAAAGTGTCCAGAGTTAACACGTTTAAGAATCAATTATATCATAGCTTGAGGTAACTGTGCAAGACTTAATAATTTAAGAATGAATTCTTAAATGTGTCAGGATATTTCATCTTTCGAGACGTGATTCATGAAAGCAAATTTATAATGGTTACCATCTGCCTGCCAATGAAAACATGCTCAAGTGGGAGCAAAGTTCCAGCAGCATCACCAGAATTAACAAGACTAATGTTAAATAACTCTCAAGAAACTATCTATTGTTTTAAAGGGAAACGACTGGTGAGACCAGGTTTACTTATTAGGTTATTTTACCCATGACAGCTCTGGCTTTTTCAGGTACCTTGTTGCTCAACTATAGATTTGCACATAAGCCACTAAAACGCATATGTACTTTATTCGGACTCCATCAAGAATTCAGTCTACCTTTAATCTAATAAGTTTCTAATGTGAATGTTTTGTTAGAAATTACGCAAATATACAGCAAATTTATTAAGCATGACCCTGTGAGCCAATGAAAACCGTCCAATAACCATAACGAGGCAAATTACCACTATTCAAACGGAACGCATGACTGGTTGTCTCGGCAGAAAACATAAGATTTGGTACTTTTTTAGAAAATATTGAATTCCTATATATCTATGTTTCCACAGATAATGACACAATCAACAATTCTGGAAGATATTTTATTTGTGGAGGCTGTAATTTCGAAAATATAGTGACAAAACTGTAAAAAGACAACTTTAGGATGAGATATTGGTTGTTTCATTATATTTTCTAAAATATGGGAATTTAAAAACTAAATTTCCTTCTGAATTTTCATTGTGTTATTATCCACCAAAACATAGACATGGGAATTAAATATTTTCTTGAAAAAATACTGAATTGTGACATTTTCCGCCAAGACAACTAGTCAACTAGCTCCGTTTGAATATAACCCGTGCTAAAACTAGTAATGAATTAATTGCATTCACATATATTTATGGCACTGTTTCGACGTTAAACTAGCAGTAACGAAATCGGGGTTATTTTGAATTGATCCAAAATGTGGATCTACTGCAGTATCCCTTTCAACATTACATTGTTATGTGAAGATGTTAAATATTTTATACATCAGCACATGCAACATCATTTGTTACAGTTGATTTGTCTTTGTCTGCAGCTGAAATTACTCGTCTTACAGCAAAGGATGACATCAGCAGCCTGACAAATGGGAGCCTCTAAGAACTAATTTGCACGTAAATAGAAATAGCAAGTATCGCTAAATGCTACTTAGCAATTAGTGAATGGGATGTGGTCCCGGGCATTGTTGTGTTTTTGGGAATAAATATTGAACGTTCAGCTTGGATGATCGATCATGGAAATCAGCAATCTTTGATAGTAGTTGAGGCAAAGTTCTTTTCCGGTAAAGATTTCTTTTGTAAAATCTTTCTTTTCAAGAATGGTAGAACTGTCTTGTTCTCGGGCAAAATGCCTTGGATGAGCATAGAAAAGCTTTGGAAAAGTCTGGCATGAGAAATAATACAGATCAGTTTTAAATATATATCTTCCAGAGCATTTGCCTGTTGTCGTTTTCATTGAAATTCAAATGCAGCTATAGGGTTTACTCGCTATGGTTTTCTCGTTCTTCTCCAGTTGCATGTACTTTTAAGACGGAATTTACTTATCCCAATCCTTATCATCTAATTGCATTAGGATAACTGTGACTGCCATTCGCTATTAATATTGACAATTAGCATCGGGTCTCTGCTCAATCGTTAAGTAGAGTGCGCTGTATATTAAGAAATCATCGTACAACCTTCCTCATCTGCGATATTGGCAAGTAGTGTAGTCCCAAGAGGTGAGAAGCCTTCAGGCCTCCAGCAGTCAAGGGTAACAACGACTAGATTAGGTTAACAACTAGATTCCGTAGACATGCGATAATGAGGGTTTCTCATCAAGTCAGAATCAAGTCTTTTTCGACCATAACGTTCGGTAACTTTATCATGCAGCTTCAGCCAATTGACTAGATTTTCATCAATTTACTCATCCACTGCACCAAACACAGCAAATTGAACCAATTTGGGGTAGGTTTTCTGTGCATGATTATCAATTTGCTTGAGGAGCCTGGAAACCTTGTCAGGAAAAGACTAAGGTTTAGACTAGAGTTCATGTATGTTGCGTGTCCAAGAAGCTTTACTCAGTAAACTACATTGACATTAGAATTAACCTACTTTTGATTTCATTACCAAAGTATCGTTGAATATATTTGTTCGTCTGAGAAGCTTTGAGAAGCTTTTTTGTATTTTCAGAATAAGAAACATGGAAAACTTGCAGTCTCATGTGTCATGTCATGTGTCATGTTGTAGCAAATTCCTTGAGTGTTTTCTACATAATTCTGACACACTGTTGTATTGCTGAATTGATATAACTTTCAGGTGACATCACATACTGAACCACAACAGTTACTTATCTGGAAGGCGTAAAACTTACACAGTGGGCTGGGTTTATTTAGATGGACATGTTATCACAATAACTTCATACCAAGTAGGAATATTCCTTGGCTTTACATCTCTCACAATTATTGATTCCTAAAAGCTGCAGTCTACTCAGCATCGTTGAGAGTTTCCAGATCTAAAATTCCTGTACTCAAAGCGCCTTTGTCGCGGCTTACAGTTCTATGCAGGCAACTGACTTATGTACTTTGAAGGAAAATACAGTTGTCTGTGCAACGTTTTGTGATCTGACTTCCACAAGGGTAAGCTAATTGTCAAGAATGTATTTCTATGTATTGCTTAGACTGTTTAAATTTAATTTGAAATTTAATCTTTGTTCAGTTTGTTACCGTTACGTTCTGGAGTAATGTCTGTGCCGTTGTTCTGTACAGGTATGTGTCTAGGAAAGATCAATTGTAATGAATGCGAAAGCAAATTTGTTCACTCACATTCTGCTTGCTTAATGTCAACACTCTATTATTTATAGACATCTATCAATGGTCGATTTCAAAACTGCATTTCCAGACATTTCATGTAACCGTTTTGAGGAAGACATTTTATGAAGTTAGAATCTGTATATATATGAATCTTTGATGTATTTTGGAAACGAGGTTGTGACGAAATCCGTGAAAATATGGATTTAGATTCGTGTGTATTTTGAGCAGATATTATTCATTGCATTGTTACTGATCAATGCGTTACCGACAATTGTTTCATTTTGAAGAACCTAGGGTTGGGCACAAAGCGCGTTAATTGTATATACTTTGCGAGCGATCATTATCAATCTGATATTTCAAAGTTCAGATTAAGTGTAAATTTTGCATTGAGTTAATGAGGAAAATCTCATTCTAAAACGGAAATTTTGATGAATCCATACTTTTGGATAAAATGTGTTTGAATTAACGGTAGTCAACTTGTATCACACTCAGTGCACTTATTTCCATGGAATGAAACATTCTGTTAATTTAATTTTCTTCCCGTTTACTGTTGCTTTCAATTTGTTTTGCTTAAATATCATTATGCATGACAGAGTGCTCAATGAATGATGCCTTGTAATGAAGTGTTTTCCTCTCTTCTTTCAGATATGCTGAATGATACAGGAAAACAATAGCAATACGAATTTGCCTTTCCGGAAAGCCCTTTGACATTGAAGACCCGGTTTCTGATTACTTCAATATGGATACGTTTGAATTTCAAGGCCAAAGGGACAAATATATGACTCTTGGAATAATGGGAGCCATGTTCCTCGCATCCCTTATTGATATGATAGTGGACTGGGTTAACTTTACTCATCTCTGTAGTATGGAATTCAAATACGGTTTAGTAATTGGTCCGCCTCCTGATCCCTCCATGACCGCACTGCTGATTTTCAATATAGTTGGAACCTGTTTCTTTGTAGCAGAATGTGCAAACACATTTACCATCCTTACTCACGGCAGACGCACAAGAGTACCTATAGCTTATGAACAAATAGCAATCATCTTGTTAGAGGAAATTCCTCTAGCTGCAATTAATCTGGATATTGTCACCTGTAGGTTGCATCATGTATCCAACACACAAGTGGCCGCAGGCCTGTTTGGCATTATCAATTGCGGAATAAGACTTTATGCCTACGGTTGGTATGAAGAAAAAGAATATTCTAACTTAAAGCCGGTGCACAATCCTAACTTTAAGAAGACATTAAAAGTTGCTGTCTACATAACAGTCACTGTCCTGTGGATCGTGCTCATTGTGGCTTTAGCCTTCACATGGCAAGACCCGTGGGTCAACTTTGAGGAAACTGATGGATCTACTGAGACAGTCAATCCAAGCTGGGGCGAAGGCGTGTCAATCCTATTACTCCAAGTTCCGCACGGCAAAAATGTAAGTGCATTAGACATCAATGGAACACTGACAAAGCAAGGCGTTCCATTAACGCAGCCATGGCTTGTGAAAAACACGGCAGACCTCTTAAAGGCTGAAAATCTTGGAATCGGTGCTTCTGTTACCTATCCGTGCTTCTCCAATGCATCACTGGCTCCTGAGGAATGTACGCAGTATCAGTCACTACGTTTTCACATCGAATACGCAAAGCCGAACCAGGATAATAGACCTTATGGAGGCATGCGGTATAACATTGCTGGTTTAGTTGAAGACACGTGCACACCATTCCACGAGGAATTATTCCACGACCTGAGGATGGAGTGGAAACTGCAGTATCTGCAAATTAAAATTGTAAGCGCGGGACCCAACAACACAACGGTGCTGGTTTCCCCGCCATGGCCGGGTATCTGTACCGTACCGGAGCCGCAGTACGATGCTACTCTACCAGTGTGCTAGAGTGACATCTGTCCACAAAAAGGCTGATCTCATATATTAGCAATTGGAAATCTTCAAATAGTTTAGGACCCGAATTGTTTTATATGTAGGTCTTATTTATATCTTAGAATATAATTTTGATGTTTTAAATTTACTTGAAAAATTGCAATATTTAGGACAAAGGCCTAGATGTCATCTGGCGTGAAACAAATCGCAAATCACACATATTCTGTTGTTTTAAAATGGGAAAGACACATCATGGCAAACATCTAAAAGTCTCAAATAACAATATAGCCTTCCATTAATATTCCAAGGTACACCGACCGCGACACTTGCCCCATTCCGCCAGAGCAGAGGGGGAGGGTCCCCATCTAACCTTGGCGGGGGGGGGAGGGGGTAGGTCCTCCTTCCTGACCAGTCCTTCCTGGCTGGTCCTTCTTGGGGACCTTCTTCCTACCTGATCCTTCTCACTGCCTGTCCAAGTGCATCATAAGATAGGGACCACTCCCTGTAGACAGGAAGATACGACTGAAAACATTACTTACCTACGTGGTCGGTAATAAACATTGTGTCGCACGAAAAGCTTTCACCCTCGAGTATTTTCTGGTCAAAATGGCCCTCTTCATCAGTGAGGTTTTATGTGAATTCAAGGCATCTTCTAATCCACATTGCCTATGGGCTCTGTATTCAACTTTCCTATCTCTTTTTATGAATATTCCGTTTCCTCTTTACTAGTTCAATTTAAAAGATTGAAATAGAATCTAACTCTAAAATCATTTTCTGAAATAGGACAGACTACTGTTGCTGCTGTCGCTTACATTTTAGAAATCTAATCTTAGCATGTCGATTTGCAAAAAGGACTAGATACCTAAAGCATATAAAAAAGCATGTCACCAAGAGCCTAGAGAATACTAAGAATAGGCCAGGTGTCCCCAGAGCTGGTTATGTGTTACACTTGTTACACTTGGTTGTAACTTGAAAGAAAATCATTTGGACAAAAATATGTTTCCTTACATAACTTGCTTGCATGCCAACACGTTGTCTCTGTAAAATCCGTGAAAATCAAAAACTTCAAAATGTCAGACGGCAGAAGAGACATTGGAAAGAAAAACACCGACTCGTGTCAGAAGAACAAGCTGGCAGTAGTACTATACAGTGTTCTTATGTGAATGTCACATTATGACATATGTATCAGTGGAATTTCTTTTTTGATCTTAGTTCATGCAAATTTCCTTCAATATTGACTGATAGAAATGAAAACTTTTTTACTTTTTTTTCTTATTTAATTTTGAGTCTAGATTAGAGTTTTCTTCTAGATTACGGTTGTTGAATGTAGTTTTTTATGCTCAAATACGCTGTTGTAGATGTATGTAACAGATTAGTCTGAAACAAAAGAACATTTTAAAGGAATAACGCTCAAGCTAGAAACTGTGAGAAGTAATTTCTTGTGTGGAAATATCTGAATGTAACTTTATCCAAAAACCATTGTTGTGCAAAAACGATATTTCGGTGAAACATCCTCCACTGTTTTGAGTATTTTATAATTAAAAATTTTTGTTATCAAGAAAAGCTATTGAACCTCTCTCTGGAAGCAATTTAATTAAATACATTAATAAACTGTCGCCATTAAGCTAGGAGATTTCAAACACATGCCAGGAAATGAGATTACTAAATCAAGCTAAATCCACGCTACGCGATAAATTTTGGGTATTTGCATTGTGAGAACTCATTCACGGGCTGCACATAAATTGAACTAGGTACTTGTTGCCATGACTTCCACAGCCAGAATTAAGTAATTTTCCAGAAAGTATTTAACTTTATGTTTGGCTAGATGGCTAGATGGATATTCTCGCCAAGTCGTTGTTAGTGAAATCGACCATGGATCTTTTACCAATGTGAAAGACTATAACCTAAATATTATAGATCTAATTCTTTCATATTGTTTCTCAAAATATGAGAATTTACCATTTTAATGTCCTTCAAAACTTTTGATTGTATTAAAACCAAAACCCTTATGCAACAAGTCAGCAGCTAAATTTAAATTAATTCTTTTCTTGGAGAAAAGAAACCATCACTCTTTGTTAACATTTGCCATAATTTTGATGTTACCTTCGGTAAGCAATCACCTTTACTTTGTCTCATTGTTCTGAATAAATTAATAGTTAAGGTTAGACTGATGTTCATTTTTGTTCATCAAAATGCATTCATTATTATTAGTGTCCATAAATTCTGTGGCCAGAAGATACAATTCTGCCATCCTCGAAACTGAGCCACTAAGATCCTGCTAATTAGATATTAATCTATAATTTGTTTTGTCCAAAAGTGTTTTCAATCCGGGGATATATGCACTGAATTAATGAACATAGCTTTACAGCGTCCTTCTTTTAGGAAAAATGTTAAAGAAATTAATAATTACTTACTACATTGAAGGCTAGTTTCATAAATAATGACTCGGCCCTACATTTAATCAAATTACTTTTCCTATGTAAAGAATTACAATTACAATGAGCATGGCGGAATTACAACGAGCATGGCGGACGTCGGTGACAGGAATCATCGGTAGAGAAGAAATGGATTAAATTCCTATACTTAGCAATTCCCGATGGAGCTGAAAATACAGAATATGAATAATGAAAGCATAGAGCAAGTATCCATGGATAAATAGGCAGGATTAAACTAAAGAGTGATGTGTAAAATGGCAAATAAAACCAAGGAACTGAGCGAAAATATAAATGAAATGGATAAGTACATATAGTTCTTGTCGCACCACCCAAGTACATTAAGGTCCTTCTAGATGCAACACAAAGACAGTGCGTGAACTTCTAGGTGCAACGATAGCGCTAAAGTATGTATCCTTACTGTTAATGAAATGTCAGCTACTAAATTTAGACCAGAGATAGGACAACCCGACATTGCTGGTTTTCTACAGAACACACCCAATCCAGAAGATAGACAGACAGCAAAAAATAGGACCCCTCCTAGTACAGAACATCCTCCGTGCAAGAAACTAAACATGTCCACAGAAACAGAAACATCCCCCAATGTATTAACAGGTCAATCCGAAAACAATTCATTGGAGATTGGAGAATCACTAACAGCTAAAGAGAAAGAAGAAGAATTATCTCCTGAGTTGACTGCATTGCTAGCTAGAATCGAAAAAATCTTGAATCCTATGAAAGACGACATAAAAAATCTCAGAGAACGTGCCGAACAGCAGGAACAGAAAACTACATTGGTAGAAAAAGTGTTGGCTGAGAACTTACTACTAAATGAACGTCATGACAAAATGGAAAAAGAAAACGCAAACTTAAAGCAAAGATTGAACAAAATTGAAAACAGTCTCTTAGCCAATAATGTAATCTTCCACGGTGTTGGTGAAGAGGCATGGGAGTTGGATGGTAACAGGAGACAGAAGATAACTAGAATATTAGCTAGCACTATTAACAGACAAAGCCCACAAGAACAAATGGACATTGCCTACAATATTCCGATACGCTCCACCCAAAGAATTGGCATAGCAAACAGTCACAGGACCAGGCCGATATCGGTTCAATTTGAGCGGAGTATTGACGCGCAACATTTATTCGAAAATAGGGAATACCTCCCGGAAGGAGTTCATATCACCAAGGAGTACAGTGAAGAAACAGAAAAAAACAGGAAGATCTTAAGACCTATATTGAATCTTGCTAAAAGTAAGTCAAAATACAAAGGGAAGTGTATGCTGGATGAGGACGTATTAGTGGTTTAGGGCAATCGATACACCGTCAACGATATCCATAAATTGCCTGAGGACATAAATGGGTACCATGCAACCAGTAAATCAAATCCAAGCATGACAGGTTTTTTTGGAGAGTTGAGCCCCTTCTCTAACTTTCACAAGTGTTCCTTCAAGCTAGAAGAGATCAATTTTCATAGTGGTGAACAGTATATACAATACATGAAGGCTAAATACTTTGAAGACGAGAACGTGGCAAGAAGAATTCTTCAAAATGATAATCCACTAAACTGCAAACTGCTCGCCCAGGAGATAGAAGACTACAACCATTCTAACTGGGTAGAGAATGCAAAAAACTTATGCTATCCGGGTCTGGAAGCGAAATTTGTACAGAATAAGTCATTAGTGAAGATACTGGAATCTACCAGGGATAAAATTCTAGCCGAAAGCTGTCACGACAAACTTTGGGGTACCGGTGTCCCTCTCTTCAAAGTGGACTGTCTAAACATGGATAAATGGGCAAATGTTGGCATTCTCGGTGAGATACTGATGCAGATAAGAGAACGGCATTCAACTAAAACCTCATTATCTGATGAAAGGAACAGTTAGAGTTTGAACAACCCTACTCCTGAATCTGCAACATCTATGGACCATGATGGTAGCTCGTAAGTTCCGGATGTAACACAGCCCCACCAAGTTATGCTCACAAACTGCAGTTCTAGACATAACACATGATTACTTATAATTCTGGATGTATCTTGTGTTAATTACTCATAGTAGTATTCTGGATGTAATATTGTGATTGTTTTGTTCTGGATGTATCGCCTCAATGTATTCTAGATGTATCGCCATGTCACTCCATTCTATGGTTAATATGATTTATGGTGAGGTGTTGTATTTTCTGACCCAGTTCGTGTCATAACAGACCAGCTCCACCGGATTGCTAAATGACAACATAAGACAGGTATTGTTCTTGTGTCTTTTTCATTGTATTTGTGTGTATTGTTATATTTCTGTCATTGTTGTTCACACTTTAGCATGTGTATTCAGTCATTGCGCACTACATTGAAAGAGCAATTGAGACCAGAGAGATGGTCAATGAATAATGACGATGATAATTGTGATTACTTAACTCCTGCAGAATTGAAACAGCGTAATAATAACGATGGTCTGTCAATACTACAATTCAATGTCCGAGGTATCAGTAACAAAAAGCATGATTTGTTACAGCTTTTGACAGATTGCGATATTGACGTAGCAATTGTAAATGAGACTTGGCTAAAACATGACTCTACTTTCGACTTGAAAAACTACAAATATGTTGGGAAAAGCAGACAATCGTGAGTTGGTGGAGGTGTAGGCTTTCTAATTCGTTCTGATCTTAAATACAGAACTCGTGATGACTTACATGTGGAAAACAAATGCTGTGAGAACGCAACAATTGAGCTGAAAACATGTACCTTTCCAATCATAATTAGTTCAATGTATAGGCTGCCAAACACCGACATAAAAGAATTCCTCTCTACCTATGAGAAACTGTATAAATTATTCAGAAAGGAAAAGTCTGCGAAACTGATTATTGGTCTTGACCACAATTTAGATTTTTTGAAAAGCCACAAACATAGTCTGACAGAAACATTCATAGATTTTAACATTGAAAATGACCTATTTCCATGTATTACAAGACTGACTAGAATTACCACTAAGAGTGCCAGCTTAATTGACAACATAATCATGGATGAATCACTGTATCAGAACTGTACTAGTAGCATTATAACTAGTGATATAAGTGATCATTTAGCTTGCCACTCAATTATGGATAATATCTATGTAGAGCGTTTGCCAACTATTAATAAAAAAATTCGCAAAATCACTAAGAAAAATACTGCAGCATTATTGTCTGACTTAGAGGGCATAGATTGGGATTCCCTGGTTAAAGACAAGCCACTAAACTCGGGATTTAATAATTTTCATAGAACCCTCACAAATCTAATCGATATTCACATTCCAGAAAGGGAATGTCATGTGAGGCGAATTACTAAGGTTAAGGAGCCATGGCTGACTAGTGGAATTTCTAGATGTAACAAAAAGCAATTAAACCTATACAAGAAAACGTTACTTCTAGATGCAACTACACAAGACATTGACACTTACAAAAATTATAGAAATTGTTTACGAAGACTTAAACGCTCTTGCAAACTTCAATATCACAATGAACTTTGTGCCAAGTACAAGAGTGATATCAAGCAATTATGGAAAATTATTAACGCTGCTTGTGGCAAAATTAATAACAAGACAGAGATAATTGATTGTCTAAACATAAACAGAACCAAAGTTTTCGAACAAAAACATATAGCAAATGAATTCGCAAAATTCTTTGCTACAATTGGCGTTGAATATGCCAAGAAAATTGAACCAGATAAATCACGGAGTCTTGACCATTACATAAACAAGATGGAGAATGTCGATAAAAACATCTTTATGTACCCAACAAGTAGAAGGGAAATCGAACTTATCATCCATAATCTAAAACCAAAAACTAGTAGTGACTTTGATGGTATAAGTAATAAATTATTGAAAAATATCGCAAGACCATTACTCAGTCCCTTGCAGACTCTCTTTAATATATCATTGACGGAAGGCTGTTTCCCAGATCAAATGAAAGCTGCGGATGTAATCCCATTGTTTAAAAGTAAAGACAAGACTGATAAAAATAACTTTAGACCAATTTCATTATTGCTCACTATATAAAAAATATTAGAAAAAATTGTTTATAAAAGGACATACGATTTCCTAGTTTCCAATGACTCTATTTACTCGAGCCAATATGGTTTCAGAGCCAAACACAGCTGTGAAAATGCTGTACAGGAACTGGTCTCGCATATAGTTAAAGGTTATGAAAATAGAAAACATACAGCTGCAGTTTTTCTGGATTTGTCGAAAGCCTTCGACACCATTGATCATAGTATTCTCCTAAAAAAATTGGAAAGGTATGGTGTAAGAGGGGTAGCCAATGACTGGTTTAAAAGTTACCTTATGAATAGAAAGATTAGGGTAAAACTGGAAAGCTAATCCGGAACCAAATACCACTCAAAGACACATCCCATAACTCTAGGGGCCCCGCAGCTGTCTCGGACCTCTGCTATTCCTGATTTACACAAATGATATTTACTTAAAATATAGAAAACTGCTTGTGTATCCTGTTCGCAGACGGTACAACACTCTATGTCACGCATGATAACCTCAATTATCTCAGATGGTGTCTAGAACGAGATTTGCAGATACTATCCAGTTGGTTTCGAGCACACAAACTCACACTAAATGTTGACAAATAGGCTCTAATATTCTTTCACAAGAAAAAGACTCACCTCAAGTTTAATGTAAACATCGACGGGCAGAAGGTCCCCCAATGCAGTTTTACTAAATTCTTGGGAATCTGGATTGATGAGAAACTAGACTGGTTGGAACCTACAAGCCGATTATATACTAGGCTAATTAGAGCAAGATCTCTAATTCAGTGTAGCTATAGGCTATTGTCTGTAGACTAAACGAATACTGTACTACGCACAATTTCAGAGTATATTAACATATGGCTTAGTAGTATGGGGCAACATGTGCAATAAAAGCAGGCTTAATAAGTTACATAAGCTACAAACAAAGTGCTGGAAATTGATCGATGATAATACAGAGGGTGTCCTACTCTTTGTATTTCAATTAATAGACTTAGAGAACAAAAAACTGTGCTACAAATTACATCATCGATTACTACCTGTAAACGTTCAGAAAGCATTATCTACTGATAATCTTAGCAAATCCTTAACCAAAAGTCATTCCTACAATACTAGAAGAAAACAGACCTTAAACATACCTTTATGCCATGATAAAGGCTATAAAAACAGCTTCTTGAACAAGTGTCTGACTACAATGTCCACAGTTCCAGTTGCAACATTAGATCTACCAAACATTCACCTGTTTGTAAAAGAAATGAAATCCAAACTAAAATAACTAGATCCCATATATATGCTTTCTGGATGGTACAATGTATCGTTCTGGATGTAACATATTCTGCGCTTGACAGTAACAGTTCTGTATGTAACGACCGTTATCCACAATAATACGAGATTCTGGATGTAACAGTGATGTGATGGAATTAATTACAGTTCGAGATGTAACCATCCTTAATAATCATCTGGATGTAACATGGATAAAATTAAAGAGGTGGCATGTTCTAGATGTAACCGTCGCTAATAATTATCTGGATGTAACATAGAGCATGCATTTATTCCGGATGTATCGAAAATCTTGTGTATGTACAGCAAAGAATTAAGTTTATAATTCATGTAGGTAAATCAAGCAATCCATCACAAACATTGTCGCATAGCTGGCTGGATTTTATAAATCGTACCAGTCTAAAAGTAAAATTGACCCAGTCACAACCAAAACCACCAAAATGGCGGCAACACAAGATGGTTCAATGTTACATGAACTCTATAAAAGCGTGTTTAACTACATTGTACAAGAAGAGTACTCTGGCTGTGTAACACCAATCGAGCCCGGTGATGGTATGATTATTTCTGAATTTGAAAATAGCGAGTATGCACTTAGCCTGTACATAGACAAGAGTCACATGTTCTGACCGGATGGACTGTATGATGGAAATCATTTATTTCGGCTATTTGGCTCTTTCTGTGACATGGACCACAGTGAAATTAGAGCGATGGTTGTTAAAGAGGCAGAGACAGCAATTGATTTTTACGAGAATGTGTGTAAGGTGGCACTATGGAGTCATCGAAAAGACATGGCTGAATGGATTAATTACATGAATAAGGATGGAGTTCGAGGTGATGATATTAGTGTCTTCATATTAGGCATGCTCTTCCAAAGACACATCATGGTTGTAACTAGAACACTCCCTTGGAGTACCGTGAACTCTAAATGTCTGCAGGCCACCACTAGTTTATACAATCACTGTGGCACCCATCTCTTGCATATGGGTAACAATCTGTTTGCTCACCTAAAATTGAAGACTGGATGTCAGTTTATGGAAGGTCCGCTGACCTTTCCCCTCAGTGTACACCACGGCGAAGGACAAAGATTAGTGTCCCCTTTGGAACATACAGAAAATCTCGAGTTGTTATCAAAGCTGGCAGGAGTTTACAACACTGGCCCTGGTAATTTGTCAGACAGTTCAAGCTGTAACGGCGATGAAAGTAGCATCAGTGTAATCACACCACCTAATCTTCCTGCTCCAAATGAATTGATAAATGACAATACATCCACTTCTGGACGTAACATCAACCTCCTTGAAATTTCTGGAGGTAACATGGACACTATGAACAATAACAATTCTGGACACAACCGAGATGTAACCGAAGTTGCCACACAAAGTGAAGAAAACCTGGGGAATCTGAACGGTACTGATGGAAATACGCTGGGTACATCAGGACAGGTAACCACCGAGGTAGTTAATGTCATTAATCGTGAGTGCACAATCAAACTGGAATGGCTAAGCCAGTCGGACATCGACAAACTAACTGCCCCATCAAGAAACTCCGAGCCAACAGTAGGTGATGACTCCAGTGAACAATCTATAAATATCGATTCAGAGGTTCACACATACTTCATGAGAGATCGACCAAAACCTTTATCTGTCAGTAGGAGACCGTCCCGTGCTGAACGGAAAAATTACACAGAGTTAACGAGTGGTAGTGAATCTGATAGACCAAAGACAAAGCCACAGTCTAAACCACCTTCCAGACCAGGGCGTGGTCCATCTAAGGACCGACTGCGCTCGCAAGTACATGGCAAAACAGCATCTCCTGATGTAATAGAAAATACATCGAACAAGCCGACTGATAAAACGGATCACTCAGACTCCAAGGATTCTGCAAAAACAGGTGCAGTTACATCATTCACGGACAGTGACAATGAACCACTTGTAAACTACACCAAGAACCGCAAGCCAACAACTCATGACCCAGAGAAAAAAGAAGAATCATCATCTTCGGGTAAAAAGCGTGGATCGTTTGTGATAACAACACATGGCCCGCGGAAAATGAAAAAGAAGCGGAGCTTTAAATGTAGGTACTGTACATTTAAAATGCGCAGTTCAAAAGAACTTAATGCACACTACAAAAGTAAGCATCCACTGAAACGTTGTTCTGTATGCAACAAGGCTTTTTCAAATCCGGACACTTTAAAAAAGCATAAACTGCTCCGCACGGATAATAAATATCCATGTAGGTCTTGCGACAAATCATTTCAGTATGAGAGTAAGCTCTCTGAACATCATGTGAGTCATATGCGTTTTGGATATAAAAAGTGTTCGCACGGAAATTGTAAGAAAATTTTTAAACGTGAAAGTGACCTGAACAGACATGTGGCTACTCATACGAACAAGCCTTTTAAGTGTGAATTGTGTAATTATGAAAATTCCGATATACGGAATCTGAGACAACACCAAAGGAAGCACTTCCCAGGCAAATATGAATGCCCAAAGTGCGGGGAGAAATTTAAATATCATATCCAAAAAACACGTCATGTAGCACAAGGTAAATGTAATAAGTCTTAATTGTTGTTATTCCTGTCGTTCTGTCGTTCTTACCATAGTTGCTTATGTTATGTTGTTTCTTGCGAACAAATATTTTACTTCAGGTTAAATTATTGGAAATGAAGGTCAAGAAGACAGCTCATTTCGTGGCGTAACAAGACACTGTGTATTCATGTTTAAAGCTGTCTCTATTATGCTTTTCCGGATGTAACATTATGATCCGATTAATTATGTAGTTCTGGATGTAACAAATCATCGAAGTCAGATCGTTATAAGTATTAGTACTCATTATTCATTGTAAATATTCATTGTTTTGAAGTTTAATTATTTAGGAGTGGGCCATCAAGATGGATAACCAGTAGGTTTTCCCACTTCCTTTTGTCAGCACTTGTTAAGTAACCTACCGGAACATTATATTGTTGCACTGTGCAAAATGTAAACCAAACGCTGACAATAAACTATTATTATTATTATTATTATTATAAAGAAAGAAGCCTTGAGTAGAGCAGTTGTCTAACTTAGACATGTTCTCTACTCATTATGTTCAGGTAATGTTTTCACAGGTGTCCAGAGGGCAATTGGGTGCTGGAGGCCTACCCCCTCCCCATGTCACATAGGTAGGGGCCTGCCCTGTCCTCCCCCACCTTTTTCAGGTTCCTCCTTAGGTCTGGTTGGTAGGAGACCTGCCTCACCCCACTTTACCTCCTCAGATCAGGCAGGCAGGGAACCTACCCTGCCCCCCCAGATCAGGTAGGTAGAGAACTCACCTACCTCACCCCAACCCCCAGAAAGAGGCTCCAACCCCTAGAAGGATCAGATAGGAAGGACCAGAGGAAAGTAGGAAGTGTGCATCACCCTGCCCAAAACCAAAGCAGATGCAATAGGAATGGGAGCAGTTGTCCTTGTTTACACCATGTTAAAAATGAAAAATCAAATTGTACATAGAGAAGGCAGAATGACTACAACTAGTCGACTAGTTGGATAAAACTGTGACTAGTCAACTACAATTCTGGTAGTTGACTAGTCTGCATAAAAAAGTTAGTTTAAAAAAAATAACTAATAACTAGTTAAAGTATGAGCAAAGAAAATGAAATTAGAACAAATTCAACTCTGATTAAATGTATTGTTAAGGGATGTCATTAATTTCCAAAAATTGGTCCCCCATCTGGGGCAGTGACTGACACCATCAGGTGGCCCAGATCAAATTCAGGTGGCTTAAAATCATAAATAGCTCCTCTGATTCATATTTTGAATATTTTGAATTTTGAATTCATATTTTCAATGACATGCCTGTGTTAGTTGTATTCCAAAATACTGATAATTTGAATGAAACTGCCATTATGAAAGTAGATCTATTTTGAATAAATGGTGGGTGGCCTGTGGTTCACATATTTCTGTTTTACATCTGATTTCCAATTAGTTGTCTGATGCTGTCCGACTAGCTGACGAATGAAATCTGATAGTCATGCCTTCCCTAATTAAACCTACACTCCTGGAAAATCAGGGAAAGCTCCAGGGAGCTAAGCTGACCATTATGACAGTGATTGCTTGCAACTCCTTGCAAACTTGACAGTCCAAATTTACATGGCATATCTGCATGTAATAAAAATCTGTGTTCTCAAAGAAAAAATAACCTGCTGCTAGACTGAAGTAGTTTAAGTAAGTTCAGTTAGCATTATTAAACTTGAAAAATCTGGAGAACTATGAGAATACTAAGTTTGAGAACTGACCCCTTTTTGCACACTTTCCTATCAAAAAGTTTTTTACCTTTTCAGGGTAATGCTCCCATAGATCAAGACCATAAAACTACCTTGACTATAGTTGCTGGAACCTGCCTGCTTTGCAGACCCTAATTTGAGACAGGTTCCAGTGAAAATCTCATCAGTGTTACCAATATTCCAGGTTGGTATATTCAAACCACCTTTTAGGGATCTAGGTTGTCATATGGATCAAGTGATATGGAGTCTAGGAGTGGTAGGGTAGGGGTGGTGAGTTGGCCATTTCTGCCAATTTTAGATTTTGATAAATTTTCATCCATTTGAAATAGTGCTAAATATATTTTAATGAACCAAAATGGTAAAATTTCTTCACAAGGTCCAAAATATGCTGAGGAGACCCCACCATCACTTAAACCTGCTACACCTAAACCCCCACCATCTCTGAACTCCTCACCACCTATCCCTTGACCCCTACCACCCCTGGTAGAGTTTGGTGTATAATTTTGGTCACTATTCCATGGGCAGGACCATCTAGTCTTATCCAATTCCATTTGATAGGCAATTAAAGTGAGGTCATAAATGTAAGAACAACGCCGGATATTTGCAATGACTGTTACTTGAAGTAACACAACTTCCTGTACATGAACAATCAATTTGTTGGGAGCAATAGGCTTTCTGTGATTACAAACGAAGAACACTCTGAGTTACCTCGGCGCTGATTTGTCATCGATTAAATTTATCAAAGAAAATGAGCTCAATTGCCAAATCAGTCCTAGGTAAGTGGTGATGGAAGTTCGAAAATCATAACAGACCTTGCCTTACAATATAAGTCAATGAGAATTTCAGGTTTTTAGTCATAGAACCTCCAGCAGTGAACTTATGCCCATTAACTCTTTCATCAATAGCCGCACATCTGTTATATGATCCAAACTATATGGCCGTATTTCAAGTTTTTCAAGTTATAAGTAGGCTAAATATCAGAGAAACATTTACAAATTCAAAAATTCTGAATATATAATCCAAGTAGAAATTTTGACTGCTTGACTAGTACAGGTTGGGCATGGTTAATTCAAAGTGATTCTTCTGCAAGGGTTTCCTCCCAATAGGTAGAAATTTGAATTAAACTATGTCTGTAATTAACTAATTAACTCTTTGAAATAAGCTCATACTCTCTGACTTTGACCAATACAAAGTCTTTGAATTATTTGAAAATTTTCCTTAAAAGTCTGGATAAGAAAAATACTTTGAATAAGATGTTTGAATTGCAACCTACTTTAAATTAAAACTTTGAACTAGACAACAGTTAAAATCACTTTGAATCAGCAGAACTTTGAGTTAATTGTGTTTGAATCAACCACACATTTTAAACATAAAATGATAAGATTGCAGCAAAGATTTGACCAAAAATTTGAATTAAGTGGAACTTCGAACTGACCGTGTTCGAATTAAGCGTGCCCAACCTGTATCAGTAATTCTGACTATGCATCAGCGGCTCTGTTCTTGTCAGAATTTTGTCAGCTTAAATATAAATTACAACAGTGATATGAGTTTCAGTTAAATTAGTAAGAAATTAGTGATATATAGTTAGAGTTTGGTGATCAGTGAAATCAGTTTAGACTTGTTGAAACCAGATTGTGAAAGTAACATGGTCAAGAATAATTAGACGTTTCTTCCATTCTTTTCAAAGTAAACTTTACAGAGTATTTGACTAAATATTCCAAGATGCAAATCTTTCAGATCCATCTGATAATTTTAAGACTGAATACTGCGATGGACATGAAAGAGACCCTGAAAGCCTCCATCCACAGATTATTCTGGAATATGAATTTACTGATCACTTTCGGGGAAACATCACTTTCAAAGACTTTAGATGTTCACTTTCTAAATAGCGTCTTAGTTGTTCAACTTATATAGCTGAATAGGGAAGCGTGTCAACTGGCAATATACTTGTAACAACAGAAATTACAATCTGATAGTAGTACTCAACACATAAAAACAAAACAATTGACATCTTTTGTATATCAGGCACAAGAATGTCCCTTGGATCACCTGGAATACATTTATACATCTTCAACTGTAAATTACAGGAGGTTGTGAATAAAGAATCATAATGCAAGCCTTACTTGGTAGAGAGTATAGGGCCACTATGGGGCGAATTGTGATTGGCCGGGGGGTGTTACATGCCACTGGACACGTGAAACATCCTTGTCAATCCC
>JBCAUG010073471.1:0-22745 GCA_038406175.1 Haplosyllis leylae | reverse complement strand
CACCCTCAATAGTACCAATAATTTTTACTGTTGACTGAACTTCACTTTTAACTAATGGTATTGGTTCAGTCTCAGTTCTCTCAGGATCATCACCAATATCAAGAATAACATCCAGGTCATCTGTATCAACTGTAAAATATTTTGTGCTGTTCTTATATATTTGAAATTTACTGGGGTGGTGGTGGTAAAAATTTAACTCAAAAAAAAATACTAACCAGATTCCTTTAAAGTTTGCTCATCACTGTGACATTTGTGATATGACACATCTCCGGGAATCGCACTCGTTTCGTCATGTATAGCACCTTGTTGAGGAATAGCACTTGTTTCGGTAGTAATATTCTCGGGAATCGCATCTTTTTAAATAAAAGGAAAAAGGTGCAATTCTCTACAAATTTAAATTACAAGGAATGGGGTGTAGTAAGCAGTGGTTGATTTTAAAAATAAAAATATTGTTCACCTGCTTCTCCTGTTTGCCCTTCATCCTCAAAAGAAAGAGATTCAACAAATTCAAGAACACATTCAGGTTGTGGCTGTTGAGCAGAAGGAAGAGCTCTGTCTGTTTCAGTTAGTCCTGATTCCATAATGTCTGGAGATTAAAAGCAATGATAATAATAATAGTTTTCACCGAGAATCGCACTTTTCGTCAAGTATTTCGAGAATAGCACGGTTTCCGGAGAATCGTATGCTTTCCGAAGTTGGCAGCCATATTGAATTTCTGTTTCTTGCAAAAATTGGAGATTTAAATCAATTTATTGCGGCGGTTGTGCGATTCCTGTGCAATATCATTGAGTAAGTGTGATCTATACATACCTAACTCCATTTGTGCTCTGGATTTGGCTGACCTAAGTTGTTCTTTCCTTGGATCTGGATCCATATTTGAAAAATTGACAAAAATTTGATGTCAAAAATGGCTGACCGCGTGGGAATCGGACGTCTTTTACGCATGCGCGTAGAGAATCGTACGATGCCGAGACTCGATGGGAGACTCGAAACTCTAGACATCGATGACGTCTTTTTCGAGACTAGTTTTTCATGCATTGGATCTAAGGTTGAATGCTTATCCAGGTAGGCCACAGAGGCCTGTGCTACTTGTCAGACCTTTAACTCTTTAACTGAAGTTTGTTGCATGCATCATTTCATATTTGGAAAATCATTAAAGCATGTCTGATGTAAATTCTGTCTTAAAAATGTAAAATTTGATCTTATTGTGAAAAACTCGAATAATCAAATGAATATCGTGTTGGAAAACGAAAAGTCCCTCTTTTATTTTTTTTGTAACATTCACCTTTGAGTAGATATTTTAGCATCAAGTGATTCATATCAGACAACATTTTCTATTGTAGTAGAGTTTCAAAACATCAATTTAAGAGAAGTATTTTTAGTTTTCATTTAATTTCCTTTTAAATACTGAACACGCAAAAACATGTCCAAAAACAGAGTTAAATCCAGGGTCTTGGGTCTTTGTTGGGATTTTCCAAGTACATGTAGGTACCTGCAACACCTGTTTACATCTATCTCAGATTTTGCGTTAATTGTGTTTATCACTTGTTATGACGCGCCAGGAAAATAGATAATATCTTGATCGAAGTGTTTTATTTTATCTCTTAAGTCGGATGCTCCAGTCATCTTATGTCAACAGACGTACTGTATAATCTGATTGCAATCTTGATCCAGTCTGAATTTGACTTCACGGTGTGGCCAGTTTCTTTTTTCATTTTTGGAAAATTTGGTTCCAAAGTAGAAAGTCGCTCCTTTGGGGTCTGCCCCCCCCATCTGAGACATCTTAGATCCTGATTTACAAATTCACAAATATTATGACAAATAAATATCAAGGAGTGCAGGATTTTGCTTCGGTAAATTGTTAAACATACAAGATGACACTGAATCCACCCTAGATCAGATTGGACTGAACATTGAAAAACTCAGAAAATATGGAAAATCTTGAAATTCTAGTTTGGGAGGATGATTGTGTGATCAGCTATCAAGTTGTGAGCCATCTTCGATATCAACCATAACCACAAAACACAAATGGTAGAGCCATGGCAGACAATTCTATTGTGTTTGGTAATGATTGCCATTCAGTAAGGCCAACAACATGTTGAACTTGGAAGACTGACCTGAGCTCAGTGGTGTTTGGTTTTAGTTGCAATTCTCTGTGTTGACTCTGTGAACGATGGCAGCTACTTTTGTGACTTCTGGTAATGGCTGTATCTAAGATCGTTGACAACATATTCAAGTTCAAGATTGAGCCAAACTTAAAAATGTACCTGAAACTTCAAATGTTCCTATTATCACCTATTTAGTATGTGGTTATCATGGCAAACAATAACAACTAAGGGCAGACAATAATACACCTTTAAAGTTCCAAGACTTTCAATCAGCCAAAATGGGTATACAACATCAAAATATTTCCTCAAACTTCAAATTCCCCTATTATCACTATTATTTGTGATTTCTGGTGATGGTTTCCATCTAGGATGCCCAACATCATGTTGAAGTTGAGATTGACCCAAACTTAGTGATGTTTGTTTTTACTTCCAAGTCCCTATGTTGATTCTATGAATGATAGATATTGTTTAGTTTCAACATTCATGAGTGGTGGCCTTTTCGCACTTCAAGAAAAAGGTGCCAAAAAAAAACTGTTAGAAATTTCAGACATTCATGCATGGCTCGAAACCAACCGCTTCGGTAACTCTACGAGTCACCAAAAATATCTTGAAATGTTTGAACTTTGTGGTAAATTTTGTGGTAAAAAAAATCTTTTATTGACGATCATATCAGGTATGAATGTCACAGACAGTTTATCATTTATAGTTGACTGCATTCGAACAAAACTTGTCTCAAAGATTATTTGAACGGATTCGAGTTTTTTCATGATACCTTCATCTAATTCGATGAATTCGATTGAATGCAATTGCAGTTAGGTCAGTGAATGTTGAAAATCACTCCGAAATTTTCAGTATGCAAGAGTTTGTAAATTTAACACAGTTGAAAACAACCCGTGTGGTGAAGTCACTATGTAAATGGACTTCTAATATTTTAAAGTTTTTAGATGTGTGATAAAAAATGTTACAGTTAATTAAATTGCATTCGTAGCAGGGTGTATGTAAAATTCTACTGGCGATGTAAATAAACATAACACTATGAACTTGTCGAAGATTAATTTGAAACAGGTCTTTACTCCGTGATTAAAAAGCAAAAAACTTACTGGTTACCTGACCACTTTGTCACCCCCTCTCGCCTCGTGGACAGAGTACAGGATTGAATCTTTTACCTTCCCTCGTACTACATCAGTGGTGGTAAACGAAAGCTGAGCTGGAATGTCTTGGAAAGACAACCGTCTGTTGCAACACACCTACTGTCATGCACAACTACAACAGAACTGCATCAGACAAATCTGTCAAATCAGACAAGGGAATTATAAAAGATTTTGCTGAACATCACTCGTTTGACTCCAAAAAGCGATTCAAGTTTATTTTTGTTTCATCTTGGATGTCCTTCGTCGTGATTTACACAAGAAACATACTCTCCAATTAATACCTTATAGGTACACATAATCACACAAATATTACAAGAGATTGAGAAAAAGAACCATTTGCTTGTGTTGGACTACTACTTTGGAACGGCTTGGGCTAGTCCTTTGTATTCTTTTGGGCTGATAAGATCTTTGTATCATTTAAGTAAAGTTTGAATACTTAGGTCACTGGCATCAAGGTGAAAAAAGGAAAAATGTAAATATATTTATTCTGCATTCTTTTTGCCTGCATGTGATTGAAGTTGTGAGCTTAAAGTTTCAAGGTCATATCAAGGTCAAAGAGCACAATCTCCTTTCTTCCTATTTTTTGAGACATTCTTTTTAATAGAGCACCTTTTGATCAATTCAAAGTGAAATCAAATTACATGAAATTATGGGAACTTCATTTATTAAATTTTATAATTTTGTTGTCGAAAAACTATAAACTTAAGAAAAAAATATGACTGTATTTTGTCTTTTTCTGAGAAGTTCTTCATGGAGGGGATAAGAAATAAACTGTTTCAAAAAGTATGTACAATCATTATTTACCACAGTCCAGTCGCGTATCCCCGTTTTATCTTCGGAGGGAGATTCAGGAATCCCGCCCGCGAGTTATGTGGGCGGGGGTAGGTTAGGGTGGAGATGACATAATTTTTACGAAATTTTCTAACAAAAAATTTTTAAATATTGTGTCAGTAGAGTGTGCTCTAAATACGCCAACCAGGCTAATCTTGGTTTCACTAGTTACTTTTTCCCAAAAAGGAAGAAAAATCGTGTGCCAAATGTTTGCCTATATTTTCTCCTTCACATGTGGGCACTTATGATGAAGTCACGATCAAGGCCATTACACCCAGGTGAAACACCGAACGTGCAAATTAGTCACAAAAGCTGTGAACTATCCGCCTTTAATTTTGTAAAAAAAAAAACCAGCCAAAAAGTTTACCTTTTTTCAAGGCTTCGATATTTGCACTTTACCCACCCATCCTCCTTTCGTGTTAATATCTTTGACTAAAAAACACACACTTTTAAGGAGAGAACACATAAACACAATGGAATGTCAAAAATAGTTAAAACTTTAGAATTCTGAGCGATAATTACGTCAGTGCCTCATTGTTTCACTTGGACTGAAATAGCTTTGATTGTGAGCTATGTAAAAAGACATGAATGGCACCTGTAATTTTAATCCTTTAAATGTGAAAAAAAGTTCCACTTAAAACGGGATATATGTTCTATTTATGTAAGAACATTACACCAACAAGTAAACTTCTGTTTCCTGTGCCTGTAAACAAAAGTGTGACAAATATGTCAAAAGGCTAAGATGAACAAAGTGAGAAGGCAGGTAAAAAGTGGTCTAAGTGGAGTAGAAGTGGCTCTTCAGATCCCGTCTCTGTGTTCAGGTTAGATAACGAAATAACGAAATGTCAACGGCCCACTCCCCAGGTTTGAATCATATCACACGTTACGCTTAACAAAAGGCACGCAAACGACAGAAAAAGAAACGTTGAAATATATTCCAAGTATGTCTTACACAACTAAATGTGTAGGCATTCATTTAATATTTTTGTGGGATGGATTTTTCCCATAATATCAACTGATGCTTTATGTCAATTGGAAAATGTATTCGCTAATAAAAAGAATGTTAAGCAGCCAAATGATATAAAAAGCATAGCGTCTCAGACAAGACCGTTAAGTTTAACATATTTGTGGTCTTTTATTGCACTTGTATAATACTTATGGCGAGTTTTGAATTATGAAAGGTAAACTTGAGATGGAAGCAGGCTCATATAGATTGTGATTAATAGTCTTGAATGTTGAAAATGTTGAAAATGTGGAATAAGAAAATCACTTGGTTTTGGTCCATTGTTCCCAAAATTGTCACAGTTTCAATTGAAGTAACATAATCTAGTTTTTATTTTCCAAAAAAAGAAGAAATTTTTTGTTGTACATAACGTTAAAGATATTTAAAGATTCATGGAATTGTAATTCATGGTATAATTAAGCTTTTCGTAAATTGCTATGTTTCTGAACTGGCAAATGTTTGTCTTTCATTTGTCAACAGAAATGACCATAGTCCAAGATTTCGTCAAAATAAATCACACAATTGTCACTTGTTTTCTCTGCACACAGAGTGGAAACTATTGTCGTGGGATGAACAAAAGACACCACTTTCAGTTTGAGAATACATATTTGCCAGTCTTGCCAAACATTGAAATAACGAAAGCTATTTAGGTTGGAGCAGTTGGCAGTTGTGCAGCAGATTCGAGATTGAACTCGACTACTTTTTTCAGAATTTTTTGTCAAATTCGTCTGGGGACGAAAGGAATTTTGAACATCAACCACAATCAGAAATGCCGACTTTTTGGTTACGTGTTCATTTCTGTGAACTCGATTTAGTGCTAAGAATATTGTATTCAGACGGGTGCAGATCCAGAGAAAAATTGCAGCCCTCACAGCGCTTTGGGAAAAGTTACCAAATATAGCGTTAGCGCCTGCATTCACACCCTGAATATAGTTCAGGAAATATTTGAATTTTATAGGAAGTCAGAAAACTTTATGATTATAGATCCTCCCCTGCCAGCTACTATGATATCCAAGCGCAAGTTAATTTTCAAATTAATCAGTTTTGGGCAAAGGTCAAGATGAAAGAACATGTCTGCTTAAACCACATTGTTTGCAGATACGTAAACAAGGTAATATCATGCAAGGTCGAATCAGTGACAGCTAGGTACAAAGTTTGGCAGACGCCACTTTCAGTTTTTTCTTTTCAACATCTTAGGTAAATTTGTCAAATTAGGTATTTTAAAGAAACACAATGGATCAAAACAAGAAAAAGATCATACATCCATACACCTCAAAAATGTGCAATGGAACACTTGAGGTACAGAACATGCTTTGCGTCATAAAAACCTATTTGATGGTTAAATAAATACAAATTATTTTCCACCAAATTTGCCAAATTTGTCCAGATTTAATAGGAAAAAGTATATTGATACTTCATGCAAAATCTTGAGTAGAGAAGAGATGTTCTGCTTTGTGATTGAAGACTACTTTAGTGTTTTTATAGTTTTCAAGCTAATTGGGACAAGGTGCTATAGACACCTACTCCTACTTTTAATGGAATATAATTCCTGTAATTTATTTCTGTATTATATGAACTGATTCTGAAAACCTTGTGCTGTTGGGAAACTCAATGAACAACTGGTTCAAATCCATCTTTGTCGGACCCATCGATCATTGAAGGTTCCTACTGCCTGATGAACAGTGAAGTTGGAAGATTTATTGCTCGCTGTTTTGATTCATGTATTTCAGGAAAAAATTCTGTGGCAAAAATAACATCAATGCTTTCATCTTTGTTGTGAGATTTACCAGCTGTGATGGTGTAATATCAATTTTTGAAGTAGGAACTTCCAAATTGTGCGTAAAAATAGTCGTGGTTTTCGTTTGTAACACAAATCGGATATTTCTGTACAAATTTGACATCGAGGGGTTTCAAAAATACAACAAAGAACAAAAGTTGCCTCCAGTGGGAATTAAACTCAAAACACTGACCATTACTGGTTTAAAAGTCAGATGCTTATTCCACTGTGCCACCCAGACATGTGCTGAATATCATGATTCTTAACTCAATTTTTGTCTCATGCACCACTATACTTTTGGACTTGGATCATTTCTAGATTCAATAGAGCATGACTTGATAAGGGTATGACCGACTGGCAAGGTGTAACATATTGGTATAGAGTTGGTAAGGCATTAAACTTTTAAACCAGTAATGGTCAGTGTTGTGAGTTCAATATCCACTGGAGGCAACTTTATTTTTTGCTGAAATTTTTTATCAATTTTGTACAAAAAATGCTGGAAATGCCGGATTTATGTTACAAACGAAAACCTCGAGCGGCAAGGGGAATGCAAACGTAGATCAAAATAATGGCCACCAAAGACCTTTGACGATTTACCCGTTACTACCCAGTTTCTAGATTAGTTATTCTTCTTTTGCAGATCAATGGAGGTGACTTTGTGAAACATTTTTGTGGTATTGACGAATATCATGCTAAATTTTAAATACTCATTTCACACAAAAACTATTATTTCAGAAAAATAATCCAAGAATTATAGTGAAATTCTGCCTTATAATTGACACTATTTTCCCACATTAAGTTGTTATAGCAGATACCCTTGAAGAGATCAATTTCATGCAGTTTCCTGGATTCCCGGAAAACGAGTCTCTGTCGCGATCTTTTTCTGTACATTTTCTCAAAAGAAGCTAATGAGGAATGTTCCAATTCATGGAATAATTATTTGTGGATTTGACACATTTCTGAAAAGAACAGCTAATTCAAATGGTTCAAGGGATCATTTGCCTCAACTCTTATCCAAATCACTTTCAGCTGTGTGAAGTCTAATATTAGATCTAATATTATATTGCATTTGAAAATGTTAAAGCTAATTTTAAGATTTACCGCTATCACCAATTGCATCTTTCAGACCTCACTTCGACAGAATACTTGACTTGTTGTAAGAAATGGTGTCCGCAACGAAGGGGTTGTAACATGGCCCTTCAAAACAGGTAAAAAAGAGGATGGTCGGCCAAAGACCGCATGACACATTTCATGATATTCGGTGGCCTTTATATTCTTGGTTTAATTTTCCCTTTCCTATCAAGTTTCCATATCCTCTACTGTGTAAATCTGGACAACTGAAACTCAGAACACAGAGTCAAAAGTCGGGTTTAACCTGGTTTACTAATAATACTATGGATTGTCACGCAGGGGGCATCGAGCTAAAATAAAAATAATTCTTCGAAACGGAGTTAGTGGAAGTACCTCCTGCTTTTAATGAGGTTATTTATTTGACTAATCCAGGTAGTTCAGCTCTGGGAAACAATGGAAATCCGCCCACGAAGTGAATTAACTTGAATCCAGATTCCCTGTCAACCACCTCACGCAAACAATAGTGTTTCCGACACAAATAGATCTAATACCGGTTGCTTAGAAATGGGATGCTAAGACAACCAAGACAACCAATTTATGCAAGAATATTTCAAAAGATTAAATTGCAGGGTCTCCTACACAGTCACATTCTTCATAAATTCAGAACAAAAATAATTAAACGCCCCACTTCATGTTCTATTAGTCTTCGCTAATTCGCCGAAACGACAGATTATTCAAATAATCCAAAGAGCGTCCCCAAAAACCTGCATGATAACGGTTTCCAGCCTTCAGAATTGATGCTATGACAGATTGTTGCGCTGCTTTTGACAGCCGTGTTTCCAATTCGATGAATTAGCTGAATTGAACTTTACCAGTGAAGTATGTGTTTGAAGGCTATTTGAAGTTTTTCGCATAAAGTATCCTGTTGCAAGTGCCTGTGTATCATAATGATCAGGGCAATGAAATCATGGTCAAGAATTTGCGAGAACAAATAATACAGAAGCTTTGATCTTTCACAATTTTCATATTGTCTGGTATGCTGAAATAAATGACTTTAGAAATCGAGTTTTTCACAAATACTCAAAATTGGCGACAGTGGCATTTAAGGCTTTATTACATGAGTAAGAGTCAATAGAGTGATCAAATCATACGTTCATGTATTTTATTGCTGGATCTTTTGTTTTTACATAGTAAAGTATGTGATGCCAATATTGCCATTATTGCCAATTTTGGCTAATTTGTGAAAAACTCGAATTCATTAATGGATACTTTGATGGTTACGCCTCTTAATGCAATTCCAGTTAACTTACCTTCGGTTAACTTTCTATTAATCATAGGTCAGATTCAGTTTAAAGTTCAGCCTGGTTACCCGTAGAAACAATGATGAAATGGCTAAATTAGTATTATTTAAGAAGTCTTTTGGAATGGCAATGGTACCATAATTAAATCACTTCATAATGTGCCCTGTTTGGTGGAAAATGTTTCCAAACTCTTATTTCTAACCAAAAATTAGACAATAAACATTTTTCTCTGCACACATGCAACACTGTAGTCAGAACCAATTGCTCAATAAATGAAAAACTAAATGCAGCAAATTTAAAATTTAGCACCAGCATAATTTCCTATTTTCCTACTCTTAAAACTGTTTTCATAAAAATTATGCTAGACATTGTATTATGCTTTGAAAAATAGCTTTTTGTCATACATAAGCAATGACAGTTTAAAAGCAATGAGATGCCTTTGAAAAGATTTCAACTGATCTCTTGGCAACCACTGCAGGCCATAAAATATATGATTTGGTGATAATTTCAATAACTTAATGGCATACATTCATTTGGGAAATACATTCACAGACACATTAACTGGACATTAAACACTTACACATTAACATAGTATTTCAAAAAGGCAGAACCAAAGTCAGAACTTCTTTACAAGGCAACTAGGCAGAACTTTAAACTGAATCCGACCTGTGTTCATTACAATCACAACAATCCATGAGACAATGAATGCCACTTGCTAATGACGAAGCAAATTATCCCAAAAGCTATTAATGTAAAATGGGACGAAACTCGAATAAATGAAACGTAAGCGGTTAGTCGACAAGTGATCCAGTGTTGAAACTCTGCAAACAACAACAGTGAGAATCGAGTGGGAAGAGAGGACCCACTTGGGACAGATTGAGACACATATGTTACGCAAATAGATCCCGAGTGTAAAGGCTGGAGATATTTATAACTTGCTGTGTTTTGCACAGCTTCTGTGGGTGGGATGTCTTTGTACGGAGAGACTTGAGAGTCAATTTACAATGAGATTACAGGCGAGTGACTCGATTAGGCATAAACGGAACATCTGTTTCTTTTATTTTACTGTATTTTGTATAAATTGAATAATTGGTCCATTTCAAAGGAATTAATTGAGTAAATTATAATTCCTATGGAAATGTCACCTGGAGTAGTTGAAAACATCCCGAAGCATACATTTGCTTTTGAGATTATTGCTGTCTCGTTATATAGAGTCAGCATAGTGACTAGAGTTTTTCACAAACTCTCAGCAATACAAGAATGCCAACATTGACAACTTTTGCTCTGCCATTCAAAATCAACTCATCCAATAAAAATTGGATCCATGAAATGCAATTCTCATATACCCCTTCATTTCTAATTTCACACTTACTAATATCCATTGTTGCAAACAAAGAAGAATATGACTAATATATTAGAATACAAAGTTGACAATGATGCCAACATTGCCAACTCTGTGTGTTTGTAAAAAACACTCGACTGAGATGGGGGGCACGGAGGATTTTGGGATTATTCTCAATGATACAACGTCATTGTTGTTGTTGTTTTTTGGCCTCAAAACAACAACCCATCAATTATCAAATAGACAAATGATATCCACCCACCAATTCAAATTTAATTCTAACGAGTACGTAAACAATACCAAATATATGCCTCATATCTCTACATGTATGTTCAAATAATACGAACCTTCTTCACCAACCAAAATTTTTGTGGTATTACAAAGCATGGCTGCTATGTTATGAGTTTAACAGCCTAACTATTAACCCAAAAAAGTACAAGCAATTAAAGACCTTGGCTTTATAACATTATAAGGAGGACCCCCAATGATAAGGACTACATTATGTTTCAAAGAAATTACATGAAAAGAATAAATAAACATGCCCTTGGATGATTCTGATGGTTCTCAACTCAGACGAAATAATCAAATTCTGTGCCTGTACCTGGTAATCAGCTCTATTGACATCGACGCAGTCAATTTTCTGGTTCAGTTCAAGTTGCCCTCTGGCAAATGTGCGTGAATTCGCACTTCTTTGCACGAATTCTTACTTTTTGTGCACTTTTTCAGATGCCACAACGAAATTACTTTTGTTTCAAAGGTCTTTTCAATTTCCTTTTTTATTCTGAACAATTCGTGACATTTCTAGATTAAAATCAAGAAACTGAACTGAAGACTCAAGGCTGAACCTGAACTGAACTAATTCCAAGACTGAGCAAAACAACACACCCGTTGACATCAATGACATCTCGTTTTGGTGAATTGAGTTGATATTTGACCGTGCAGAATACACTTTCTATTTTCAGAATGACAACTTTACTCTTTGGGGCGAGTGCTAAGTTGTTCTCTTATTCTTTCCTTCGTATTTTTTTGCTGCCTGTGACGAATAGAAATACTTTCTACTAAACCTATTTATTCTAACACAAAGTCATACACATCTACACAGTAAGAAAGCAAGATCAAGACTGAGGCAGGAGGAGATGCTGCAAAGAGATGCAGGCATGCATAAAATTAATCATCTAAATTATGAGCTTATGGCATATTGGATATTAACTGGCATAACTGGTATTGTGTAACTATAAATTGCTGAAACTATAATTCCCATAGAGAACGCATTGTATGCATGTTTGCTAAACTGTCAAATTAATAAAACCAATGAAATGCCTTTGTTGACCAATAACACAATATCTCCCTTGAAAGAATTAAATTTCTAATTTATCCAATTTGGAATGCTGGAATCCAGGGATTTGAACCTATTACATGAAAATGATCCTACAACAGTCTCTCAATCATTTTGACAGAAGAAATATTCTAATGACAAGCTCCTGAATGTATGGACACACTGTAAACTGTAGAATATGGTGAAAATTTAACTTCCGTGTTATCCTTACAAGAACTAAATATAATATTTCTAATACACTTGTGCATGTCAGCCACAAGGTGGAATGTCAAAAGTTTGTCAGTATCCTGCTGTACTGGTTACATGAAAGTATCAATCAGAATGCTTTTTCTCTTACAGACATTATAATGTTTCAGTTCAGTTTTCTCCTATCAGCCTCTTGGGTGGAATCCCTCTGGTACTGTGTGTAGAACATCTGGGGCTTCCTGGTCCAATAGTGGCTCCAATTCTACCCAGTGTAGATTCAGATTTCTTGGCTGGAGAATGTGCCTCTGGTGGTCCAGAAGATATTGATTGTGAGGTGCCAGAGCTGTGGGTACTGGCTTTGGGAAGAGATTTCTTGGTCTCAGTTGTAGAAGGTACTTGTCTGGGTTTCATGAAGTTTCTATTTCTTCTGTAAACTGCACCATCCTCAGTTTCTACAGTGAAGGAGTTAGGTTCCTGCAGAATTTCCTTGATCCATCCTAGATTCCAAATTTATGATTGAGGATCTTGGTACCACTCTGTTTGTCCTGGTTCAAGGCTCAACTAAGTTGTAGAATTTTTTTCTTCTGTTAGAATTCTCCCTTCTTTCCATGTAATCTGCTCTCTGATAAAGCTTTATTTTATCATTCATGAGCTACAATGGTGGAACTGATATGCTGCTCCTCAACTTTCTACCTGAGAGAATTTCTGACAGAGATGGTATAGTATTGGACATGGGTGTACATCTTTGTTCTTCCAAGTAGAAATACCTTGGCTTGTTCTGAAGAATTGCCATTTCCATTAGTTACTTAGAAACTTTAACCATGGGTTCCATGAGGCTATTTCATTGGATTGTAATGAGGTGAACTGGTCATGTGTTTGATTCCTGATTCTTCCATGTAGAATTTAAATTCTCTTGATATATAGCAAGGGCCATTATCTGACCTAAATAGGTAAGGGCTGCCATAGTCTAAAACACAATTCCAAGTTCCTTATTACTGCTCCACTGGTAGAATTAGGATATCTTCTCACAATTAGAAACTTTGAAAAATAATCCACTAGAACTAAGAAGTCTTGCTTCTTCCAGTAGAATATATCTGACCCTAGTGCATGCCATGGGTGAGGTGACACCTCTGATACTTACATGGATTTCTCCTGAGATTTGGTTTTGTTTTGTTCTTGGCATAGAGCACATTTTTGTATTGCCTCCTGGGACAGCCTGTTCACTGTTTATGTAGGAATAGTCATAGTAATTATTTGTGATTTGCAATATGCTTTGTAATCTGTACAAATACCTGCAAAATAATTGTAGAATTGAAGAATTATTATTTTTGAATCGGAATCTGACTGAAAAAATAACGCATAATGTTACCTCGTTCGGTGACATGGGCCTAATTTCTGAACTCTCAATAACAGATTACCGGGTTCAGAAACAAGTGACAGCAAGCGTAATATGTCCCATTCTATTTGAATCTTTGTATGGTCTCCAGAAATGAACTGACTTTTAACCCTGAGTTTAATCATCGTAAACATGTTACCGTATTTAGTGGCCTGTCTTTAGTGTGATTGCAATACAACAGCATGAAATTTCCTTGTTTGGAAGTCATTGGTCTCCACCTGATGCCCACCTCCGCAATCTCAGATAACATGAGAAGTGACGAAACTGTTTGCAGTGTTAGAAGTTATTCATTAATCTATCTCGGAAAAGGGCCACCTAGATCTAATTAATGAAGTATCTGGTGTTCTGGCATTTAATGGTCGACTCTATGGCGTTTTTATGAAACGTCAGGAGCTGTTCACCAAGAATTTGCCAAAATGTAAGAAACTCTTTCGCTATTAATTTTTCAGCTCCTCAAACCTTTACAACGACACTGAAGTCTATGAGGAATTTAGTAGCACATCCGGGGGGCAAGGAAGCCACATCTCTCCCCTCCAGCACTGTAAAAATTAGTTATGAAAAAGATGGCCACCAAAGGCAGCCACATAGATATCATGTTTCTTGCCTCCTCAACCCTACCACTGAAACAAAATTTGTCACCATGTAGTTCAATCAAATTTTTTACGAACTTTTGCACTGTATTTTAGATTTCCAAGGATACTGATGGGTGAAATATCTTACCAAGACTCGTCCATGAGAAGTTTGAGTTTCCTTTTTGGAAGGTTGGGGTAAACTGTCTTTACTTGAACAATTTAAACTTTATATTTAGCAAGTACATTCTATCTCCCTTCCCACAAATGAAAACTTCTCATGACTTCCATTTAGGCAGGGACATTTCATTCCCCCACCCAACTTCTCATGGAAAAATCTGGCTTTGGACTTGGGCGAGACCATCTTGAACTCTATTGTTTTGGTGTTCCGTTTATGTCTTACTTTTACAGGGTCAGGGAAATCCCATGACCCCCCCCCCTGGGTCCCGTCTGAATCCTCTACTTCATAACTTCAGATTTCAATGGATTTTCTTTGCAGCCTCAAATTGCACAGATGAGAGACTTGAATCCTACGCGAAGAATGGACCGTGGCAATTCCGTTGTTACATTAGACAAAGCATAAAGTGGTGTACTATTACATGTATTACAGTTATTTTTAAGTTAATAGCCATTGTACTGGTATTTCGGGATAAGTAATATACGGTAATAAGTGATAAATGATATGCAGCTTTGGTGAATAGGTTTGACGCTGGGGCAGCGTTAATTGGCTGGACGAAAATAGCACTATTTCCTGGATATATAACACTTTGAATTTCTTTCATATGTTTTTTAGTGGAATAAAAGTTTTTACTTTGAAATTGAGACACGATCGTCCCATTTGGAAATAAAGCAGTTTCGTCGTGTCAGTCTCTGACGTAAATTATCAGAATGCCAGAACTTTCGCAATTACCCATGATTTTACCCTTTGATGTCAACATCAATTTCAATTTTTTTCCTTAGTTTTAGAACCAAAACAATAAAGTAAAGTTTTAATAGCATTGGGATAAAGTGTATGTAACCAAAACGATTTTAACGAGACAAATAATTACTAGTTAGGTTTTTCTTTGAATGGTACTTTAGTTTGAATCTGATACTACCTCACTATTATATTAGTACCTTGTATCAACAGACATCCAAGAAATTAAAATTGATATTATGAAATTGCGCAGTAGATTTTCACAAGGTTACCTGGATGAAATTAAAACTTTAATGTTCTGATATTTTGGTTGGTAACCTGGATATGTTGTGTACGTGATATTGAACCTAAGAAAGTTGTATGTGAAGCAACAAACACCTACTCTTTCTTTCTCTTTTATGCACAAATAGGGAAAATATTATTGCGCATCAGCATTTTTTGCCGGAAATAAAAACAACAAAAGGTAAAACTGAGGTTTATATGATGAAGTGAGTGATTTGTAGAATTGATTAATTGTTTTCATTGATAGCTTCATTCATGCGTCAAATATACCAGATAAGTGATGCAAGATATGTATTGTACTTTTGAGTTTTTCACAAGCACACATAGTTGGCAATGGTGGCATTATTGCCAACTTTGCATTGCCATATATTTGCAGTTTTCTTCTTTATTTGCACTAATTTATGTTAGTAAATGTGAAATTAGAAATAAAGGGGCGTATGAGGATCACATTTCAAGGTTACATACTTTATTGGACATGCTGATTTTAATGGCACTATTAAAACAAAGTTTGCAATGTTGGCATTCTTGTATCACATAGACTTCGTAGAAAACTGTATTGCATATATCTAAATTTCAAGGATTTGCAGTGCAATTCAAGATTTGATGTGCAATTTCGAACTAGACTGAAATCCGTCAATCCGTCCTCACAAACAGAAAAAATGACATCGAATGTCGTTGAATGTTCGCATTGCTGGCACATAAATGACGTCATGGCAGCATTCTGCATAAACAAATTCCAACCAATGACTGCAGCTTAAAGTAGACCTACTTATCATAAAAGTGCCAAATGCTCCCCTCCACCTTGTCCCAAAATACTATGCGGCCCCTATTTCAATCACTATGCTGACTCTAACGAGCCAGCAATTATAGAAGGTTGGTAATCAGCACCAGATAAGACTTTCGCTTTGAGCTTTTAATGCCAAATTCGTTCACATTTTGTATTTTATGGAGAGGGGGTAAAAACCAAAACAACCAATGCGGGATAATACCACGTTCGTTTTGTGTTTTTTAGTGCCAAAAGTGAAATGGGCTCGATGTTTTACATTTAAATCATTTTACCTCATCCAAGATGGAAAATGGGCTGAGAATTTTAGACTTCACGGTTCACCACCAAAATATTCTTAGACTGTAAAATACTCCTGGTATTTTGCGTTTGACCCCGCCCCAAAATATAAAATAGACCTATTTTTTACGTCCCTTTAAGGAACAGATAGTCCTGGACAATTCTGCCGCTTTGATGAACAGGACATTCGTTGAACAGAATGCGATTTCTTGTATTTCAGAATTTCTTGCGTCGAAAATAGCTGCACCTGATCGATAACAAAGGCTATATTTTATAATAAAGAATATAATAATTTCCGGAATTCGATCACAATAAATGACCCCTACACCTGTCAGCTGTCAAATCTCTTTGACGTATGTACGTTCTGTATGTTGTTGCTTTCGCATTAATTTAAAAAGCAATTGCACTACGCCTACGAGAATTACATTCAATCAAACAAAAATTTTCCGAAAGATAAAGATCAAAACAATTTTCACTGACGTCCATACAATTCATTACGAATAAAACACGGTAGGAATGCGTAAAACAGGAAACACTGTCCACCTACACTTGAACTTTTCACACTCGCACATGATTGTTCGTTATCAAGAATAGTAACAATCTGCAGGGAAAGTAAACATTGTCATCAGTGGGTTTTAGTTACAAGAGATTAAAATTAACTGGATCTATCGTGTTTTTCCTATTTTGGTTTTGGATCTTGCTGAATTAGATGAATTAGACCAATTCATCTAATTACACATGGATAGGGAATTGACTATTAATGGACAAGTGAACTCTTCATTTGCACTATCCATGGATCAGTTAACTATTCATGGATAGTTAAAATGTGATTTAATATTATAAACAGATAGTGCAAAATAAATTATCACTCTCCATGGACAGTGAAAAATGAATTTACACTATCCATAGATAGCTGAATACATTATGTGTGGATAAATTATTATTCACAGATAATAGATTCCACCATCCATGAGGCACTTGTCTAATTGAACTAATTAGATGAATTCACCTAATTTCAAAACCAAAAGATGAAAAACTCGTATGATACGTACATGAAGGTTAATGCGGCATTTTCCGTAAATTTCAAGATGGTAAGAATTTGTTTGTTGGACTTTGTTGTGAAGTAATGCACCTGTTTTCATGTAATTTCCGTGAAATGTTTTCGCACAGCAGCTCTGGCCAGAAATAGTGTTGTGGGTTTTTATGTGTACACTGTAAACCTGCAAATAGCAATCAACCGTAGAAAACAGGGGCGTCGTGAACATTCAATTGTTCTTGACTTGCACTTGGATCCGCAACTGCACACCGACATTTTCCTTTTGTAAAGTTAATTCAAATTTGTTAAATAAAGTGACAACTGATGTCACTTTACATAATTTGTCATTAGAAATGGACTATCGACAATGATTTTAGGAAATTGCAGGCAGTTTGTGTTAGTACTACAGAAAAATTATTTGCGGTAATGGTTTAATTTTGGTTAAATGGACAAATTCACGCCAGCTTCAAATATCAAAAAAGCAGAATGTTAATATTTTTAGTATTTCTAATAGAACTATAGAAATAAACGCGTTTAGTTCACTTTGTGTCACCCAACTTTCTACTAATATATTTATTGTTAATGGTATCAAATATGAATTTATTTTAAAAATATACTGGTGTTGGCACCGTAAAATTTATCGAATTAAGAGAAAAGCCTAAATCGGAGCAACTGAATTCCTGCCACTTTGATTAATTTTGTCTCAGAATTACTCACTTTGGTCAAGTTCTAAATTTAGTTACGAATTCTGGCTACACCTACGAAGCTATATTATTTTTGTACTGATCCTATTAGTACAAACGATACGGATCTGTTTTAATCTATCTCTTATAAAATGTAATTCTCTTGAAGAAATTATGTTAAATGTCACAAACATTAACTTTACATTGCTGTGGTTTATCTGAGCTCAAGTAAGAAATCGGATCTAAAGCTGAACTTTAAAAGAAACAAAGTTTTATTTCTATGTGGAACTATCGTATAACAAATAGGATAAAATATAAATATAACTTTTTAACTTTTAACAGATCTAAATTGTAGTTTTCAAATAGTTCGCTGAAATACATGGCTTCACTGAAACCTTTCAATCTTTCTAAAATGACAAAATTTTAGCACATTCGTCAGTGAATGCCGCGTGTGAAACAGCACCTGAATGATATCAAGGCGCCCTATTGTCTTCCCCAAGTACACTGTAATACTCGGTGTGGGCGCATCGCCATAGAAACTTCATGCATTAACAATGAAAGTACGAATACGTGTCCTAGATATAGTTACCTTTAAAGCAATACTCAATGGAAAGTTTTTGATGCTAGAAAAAAGATATAACTTCTGCAACAGGATACCAGTGCCAAATAGTGGGTAGTTTGTTAAATCATGACCGAATTTGATGACATCTGAAATAAGCTTCTTGGAAGGGGGCATTTAATTTTCAAACTTGCGAATTTGTGAAATTGGGTCTTTCTGTGTAAACGTGAACAAGTGGGTACAGTATTTACAAAATTGGAAAAGAAGCCACACATTGACACGTAATAACTTGCCTAACACGAAACTGTATATGATTTCATCTTTGGGCTTGTTGAATTCCAAGCAAAACAAGAGTGCCTTTCAGTCGAAGGTGTACCATCTGCGTAATACATAGATCACAAAAATATTTACAATCTAACACATAAAATTGATTTTTTTAACATTTCACCTTATATTGAGTGACCTTGACCTTGTTTTTCAGATGATGTTGACTTTTGTGAAGATATTTGAATGAAATACAAATGTATAGAATTGAAGGCTAGGTAAATGTGACAAAAATACATTTGACCTTGACCCAATGGCATTTACACTTGAACTTGACCTAGATATGGTAATGATGTACCTGTATACTGAAAATGAAGTTCCCAGCTTTAGTAGTTCAAAAATTATAGCAAGAACAGACAGACAGACAGACCTGAGTGAAATTATTACCTATCTGCATACGCAGATGGTAATGATCACGAAAAGATTGCAACGCAGCGAAAGTACAAGCATTTCCTTGATGTCTACCTGAAGTTGTTCAATGGGAAAGTTTGCACAAGGTGATACAACCTACGACATCGTTTAGGTTACCTCCCGTTTAACAGAAAATAATCTTAATTAGGTTGGACGTCATGGAAACAACGAAGACAAATGTATCTTGGAGGAAAACCCAGAATATTCATTTGTCAATTAAATTAATGACTTCTTTGATGTGACTGTTTTTCATTCCACTCGCGTTACTCAGAAGATATGGGGTTTTGAGTGGGAGGCAAATGGACTCCCACTTGGTACAAGTGATTAGTAGATGACACAAATAGATACTCGGGTAAATGATTGTCTTGTTTGAAAGGAAGAGCTCTGCTATTGTTGATTGTGTTAGATATGTGGGTGTGAGGAGGGTCCCTGAGGCTAAGAAGTTCCCATCGGTGTTTTCATCCAGCTTAGTTTCCGTGACTGCAATATTAAACCAGTGCGTGTGGTTACCCGGGATTGCCTTTAAGAATGACAGTCAAGATGTTGTTTTTGTACTGGACATATATCAGGAGTCTTTTCATATTAAATTAAATGAACCAGACTAATTTATCAAATGACATTTTGACAGTAAAGTTGGCCTGACAAAATGGTTTTACACTATCCACAAATAGTGAATTCACCAAATTTAAAAGAACAAATTGGGCAAAACCCAGTTGAACTGATTCAAACATTCACAGATTCGTGTGTCTAGATTCGTGAGTGAAAGTCAATAGCAATCAATTCTCTAAATTCTTGACTCATTTGGAACATGTAAAATCACGAAAATGGTTTAATTTTAGGAGCGGAATATCACCCAAAAAGCTTATCACGTGCTTGTTGCGTGTTCTTAGAAAATATTTACCTTCTAAAACTGCATGATTTGTCGTGATCTGATTAAGTGTTTATTTGTTTTTGCCCTTTTCACCCGAGGTAAAGTACTCTCTCTTGACCTACACAACATAGATTTGGAAACATATTTGGAAAAACTGTTTTGTTGTGTGTGCAGACACAAGGGAAGAGCTTAGAGTTTTAGAAAACCCTTCAGAATTTCTGTTAAGAATTCATGACATTGACCGAAACATGGGTGACTAATTAAGTTATTACCATCCGCATATGCGGATAGGTAATAATTTCAGTCGGGTCTGTGTGTGTGTGTGTGTGTGTGTGTCTGTCTGTCTGTCCATGTGTCTGTCTGTTCAGGCTATAATTTTGAACTGCTAAAGCTGGGAACCTCATTTTTAGTATGTTGATACATCTCTGACCATATCCAGGTCAAGTTTGAGTATCAAGGTCATTGGGTCATGGTCACATAAAAAACTGACATATTTTTACCTAAACATCACTTTTTTATGATTATATTCCACTAAAACTTACTTAAAAGGTCATGGTCATCTGAAGGTCAAGGTCAAGGCAACTCAGTATCAAGGTCAAATGAAAGGAAATCAATTGTTTCTCTAATTGTAAATTATTTTCGTGATCTATGTGCTATGCGGATGGTACGCCTTCGACTGAAAGGCATTCTTGTTAATTATCAGTTATTAGGAATGTCATAATACAAAAGCGTTCTTCAATACTCTGATACTTTCAGATGGCTTCACGTTTTTGATTCGTGCACGAACCAAGGCTGGGCTTAGAGCAGTATTTAACCTTGACAAAACGATGACGTTGCTGAAAGTCAACTGTCCTTGACTTGTTGTTGAAATACTGCTTTATTCCTCAGACATTCCTCATTCCTCGCAGCTGGCCAATTGATTTCAACTCCAGTTATTTTAATTGTTGCAGAGCATTTCACGGGTCGGATTCAAATTAAGACACCTACTTTGACGGGTTTTTTTCTTAAATTTAAATTTTTGTAAGGGACAAAAGTTTGAATCGAGGTCTTGCCTTAAAAGTCTTTGAAACAATTGAAATTTAGGAGTATTGGTTCTTTGGCAACGAAGTATGTTTCGTTCCTCTTTAATTGCAGTTACAAATTACAATATTTTTAACATCCTTGTGCGTATGCGGATAATAATTTCAGTCAGGCCTGTGTGTCTGTTTGGGCTACAACTTTTGAACTGTTAAAGTAAGCAACTTCATTTTCAGTATACAGATACATCTTGACCATATCTAGGTCAAGTTTGAATATCAAGGTAATATGGTCAAGATCAATGTCAAGGTCAAATAAAATTCACATATTTTCACCTAACTGTTACTTCAGTAAGCTTGTATTCCACTAAAACTTACTTAAAAGGTCAAAGTCATCTAAAGGTCAAGGTCAATTGAAAAAAAAAATCTGTGTATTTGTAAATGTTTAAGTGATCTATGGGTTACACATATGGTACGCCTTCAACTGAAAGGCATTCTTGTTCTTAAATCTTTCACTCGGCTTAAATTAATTGGATGAAAATTGGATGAAAGTGCAGTGCTCTCCACTAGATTCCAACCTGTGAATTTGATGACGACATTTGCGTGACTGAAATTGGTTCCACGTGTCATGCATTTGTAACAGAAGTCAAGTGTTCTGGTTCTTGGTAAATTATAATCAAAACATTTAGGGTTGAACATACATACATGTACATGTGCTATTTGTAAGGTAAATTCATATGTGGAAACGAGATGAAGTTAGAGATGACATTGACATTTTATCTTTCGACAGCTGTGCATCTACAATCCGTACAGGTTTATGATCCACCTACATGCTAAATGTCATGCCAGTCTTTATCTGCTGAAGCAATTCCTGAGAGATGGATGAATACAAGGTCTACATGATTTGTCGCACGAAACATGTTTACGGGACACGAAGTGATTTATGAAATGCTCCTGCTGGCTCTCGGAGAAAACACCAGTGATTCTTCTGCGCGGCCAGTAACATTAAATTCACCGAGAGTATTAAATTTCGGATCTGAATAATCTGTGACTAATTAATGTGGGGGAATCAATGAAGGAGCGGTTTCAACTGGTGTGTAGGGATGCTAAACTCCCAAAAAATACACCAATGTATCAATCAATTTGGAAAACAGATAAATTAATCAGTCAGCTGATCGATCAAATCTGACACGTGTATTTGTTGTGTTGACCTATGTATTGGACACGCGAAGCTGTGTCCGTCGCTGCATCCTGTTCCAGTTTCCAGACCTGATAGTCTCTTTTCCACAGCTGCTCCACAGCTGCTCTGTTTGCTTAAAACCGCTTTCATAAAACCACTTTCATAATCAGGCGTGCAGCACTGCTTCTATCCATTTCAGTTTTTTACGATAGGCGTCTGTCAGATAATCTAACAGATCTTTACACAGGGACGAGCAAAAAAAAATTGTCAAAAATTTCCCTCAGTGGGGTTTGAAACCAGGACCTCTGGATCATGAGGCTAAGGCTCTACCAC
>JBCAUG010073360.1:0-22749 GCA_038406175.1 Haplosyllis leylae | reverse complement strand
GCTGGGACTGAGTACCCCCCCCTGTGAACGGACAGACACCTGTGAAAACATTACCTCCTCTCGTACTACGTACGCGGTCGGTAAATATATGCAAAAGACAAACCATTCATCTTCAATTACGGGCAAGAAGATAAATACCTTTGCGACCATTACGACAACGGATTAGAACTTGTCATTGCAGCCATTGGACACCTAATAGTTTTTCACAAGAGAATGATGTCTATTTTACAAATGGAACAATGTTCTTCTGTCATACTGTTTTTATCGTTACACTTTTAGTTTCAATGAAATTATCTAGTTTCTTAATTTACGGTTAAGGTTCAATGGGTAATTAATTCAACAAGTATTCACATGGTTATCAATTATGGCAGTTTGTCCACTTGTTCCTGCATCCCGTGTTATGCGACCGTTCAATAAACATTGATCAGCTTTTATCAACTTTCTCTCAAGAAGCATGCAAACTTATCGATGCCTCACCTAGAATCATGCGTCCAGAAAAAGACTCGTTCTCTCTCTAAATAAGAAGCCTGAGCTGTTTCGTTGTCATGAAAACTTTGTCATGCCACAGTGCAATAACTAGGAATAAAATATCTCATTTAAACATCCCGTAAACGTTTCTATCTAGAGACTAGATAATTGTAATCATTTCTATTGGTCCTATCCATCTAAATTATCAAAAGACATAAATATATGATTATGCGTTCTGTGCACAAAGATTCCTTTTTAACGCTGCAATTTTAGTCGGCTCACAAAACTTTCACTACTTAATTCACGCCAGGCATAAAATTTAAGTTTATTATGGCATATTCATTGTCACATAATGCAATAATGGGCACTTGTTTGTTGTGATTATTGCCTCCTAATGGCAAGAATTCATCACTTACTTGCGCAAACTTCCCTTGGATGCGGCACATAAATGTGGGATCTCATGCCGCACGGATCGCACTTGGCACTCTTAATGTTCAGCACTAAAGGTGCTACCTTGAGAGGAGAAAACGCCAATTATTTATTCATTAGGGGGCAAACATTAATCAGAGCTTTGATTGTGACCCCGTGACAGTAATGCCAGGAAGGCGGAGGGGAAATGTTGTGTCATTTGGGGCGGGAGATCAATGCTCCGGTCCCAAGACTTTGCATCTTTCCCAACGATTATTTGCCCGGTGAACATGTGTTCCGTTATGTGAGCTACATATCAATGAAATACTTCACCTAAGAACTGGGTAATCACCTTCCTTCTTCCCTAAAAACTTGATGAAAGATACTGAAAAGTAAATGAATTTGACTTAACAAATCTGGAGATGTGCGGAAATGGCACCAAAATTTGGTAATCGAATGGAATACGGATTGTAACAATATGGCCAAATTCTGTGTGCAGTTGTGACAGGGACCAGCGTGAAATATAGTCAAAAAGACAAAGTCTAATCTTCTGAACAAAAAAACGTTTACAGCAAAAATCATATTTGTATCCCGTGTTCTTGATGGGCTCTGAGAAACTTTCCATACGTTTTTGTTGACGGACATGTCGACTTGTTTAGACCGGTTATTTAAGGACATGTATGGAACCATGAAAGATATTGAAAAGATCTGGTATTTATAAATCAATATTTTTTATAGATTGGTGATAAGCAAATCAATAAATTCAGATAACAAACACTTGAAATAAACAAAATATGCCAACCCTCCAATATTTGAAAAGAGCTTTCAATACTAAAAGTAGCCCAAGGAAGAAATCCTGGTAAGTATTAGCACTGCGAATGACCATACAGGGAAAGAAGAGAGACACTAAAGCATCAAGTAAAAGTAGAGCTGACATAGATCCCCGGGGGATACTTATCCACCAGCTGCAGGTCAACCAATTATCACATTATTCACAGATTTGTCGTGAAAACAATCGATACAAATAAGATATGAGACAAGTAGAGCGGCAGCTTGAGCCATCGACAAACTCTGCGCCCCGTCAATGAAAGTCAACTTCAATCTATAACATAGGATCTCTTATCTTGTCACAAAGACGCGTAGAACTTCTTAAATGCTCAAGTGTTCCTTCTTCATTGCGGTAATTCAATAGTTTACCCCCACAACAAAATAACGAATAAATCTGATTCCATGCTAACTAATGTTTAGGTTCTGTTTTGTCCTCCTGCGGTGTTAATTACGCATTTATCTTCTGTCCCCTGCAATTTACAGATTAAAAATTTACGGCGAAATTGCGACTCCTTTTTAGGCAACAGGATTAAATGTTAATTAACCATTTAAATGACTGCAAAGAGTGTGGATGGGGGGGGGGGGACTTTCATTGTGATGAACTTATTTTGCTTGTTTTTTTTTTCCAGAACCTTTAGGAATTCCGATTTATTTCTGTTCCACACAAAGTGGAATCAGAGTGTGTGTGGACTTGTGCAAGTTCTGCAGTTTCCCAGTTATCAATGATTCCTCCAAAATTTGATACAAAAATCTGTTCGACAAGTGAGGTTTTGCTTGCAGATGATATCAGATGTCATGAGAATCAATCTATTGCAGATTAAAGCCTGCTAAGTATTGCTATTTTACTTGATTGTATGATATTGTGAAGAGTATTTTGACGGCCTAATTGGAAAATTGAGTCGTCAAACATGCCAGGAAATGTGCAGTTCACTTTCCATTGATCAAGAGAGATAGGACACTTAGTTCCAATGCCTGTCACCAGAGTGCAATAGTGAGATATGCACTGATCTTGTGACAGAAAATACAAAACCATAAGCCAGGCATCAAAACTAATTTCTCTCACAACAATATGTATTGTATAATATGGCAGAGGAACTTTTTCAATTTCATGTGTTTTCTGGATTTACAGCAAATTTAATCTGAATCTTCAATAATACATCTTAATGTGGTGAAGATTTATATAATTATAATTTGAATGATTTACTTTGCACGAAATCAAAATTGAAAAAAAACCTGAAATTTCTAGGAAATTCACCCGTTCCCTTTCAATGGTAAAAGACACATTTGAGGACAAATTGGAGTTGGTCAATCAGAGTTTTTATTGTTGCAAATATACTCAAAAATACTTGGCAAACAAGTACCTGTGAAGGATATTAATAGTACGATATGAAACTTTTTAAAATGTTTTGGATGACATCAGTCAATTTTGTGATGCCTCTAGTAACCCTGTTTGGCACTTCGGGTGACGTCTGCTATCGGTTTAAAATCCAGAGTAGTTCCCCTTCTGGGCTTGCATGCCTCATCACTGCACACCATGGGTTCCTCAAATTCACCGCTGGTGCAACACCTGCCAACCTCTTGCCGGCCAGCATAGCTGTCGAGCCACATTGACCCACTTACTTGAACCTTTACGGGCACACTGAATTAATTCTGTAACCGGCACCCTTTATATTTATTGTACATCACAGTGGAAGGCCCTTTCATGACACATTGTTTCTCTGAAAGGTCCGTGAAGCATTGTGAATGGTCATACTGTGGAGTATTAACTGGTGTTATGAGCTGAAGTGCAGTGACAGGGAAAGGTAATCTAGACACAGAAATATGAGTCTCTGGGATATTATGAGCTCAAAGGGAGTATTCATTCACTGTTCAGGTGGGCCGTCAAAGCTAAATTGGGGATTGAGCACAGGTATTAGTGGTAAGAGGAAAGTCCATGAACTTTCCATAAAAACAGTCCCGTGTTGTTGGTTTACAGGAAATGAACTGATTCAGCAGCACTTCATTTAGACGCTTAACTTATGGGTGAGAGTTTGTGTACATTGTTACCATAGCAATCACTTACTCCGTGTGTCCCAGGCAGAAGGAATGAATACTGTGGGAGTTTGGGTAATGACTGATTCGGATCTTTTCATCGCGGTCGCACGTGGCAATCAACTTGTCTCCACTGCAGAGGACCTGCAAGAAGAAAACCTCCATACAACAATCTTTTTCGAGAGAAGGATGGTTGCAACGATTTGGGGCGATCAGGTATGAATAACGAGCCATTAACACGTCATTTAGAGCAGCCCGCCTTCGTACCGACTTCCTGGATATGGATCAAAAGAGCGTGTAACGATAGTGCCGGTAATTACGGGGTGTGACAATGGCAAATTAAGGCGATGGAAAGGCATTGTAGTTGGTCCGATCCCCTGTAGAAGGTGAAAACATCCATCTCCCCATGATGGAAGCTTTCCTAAAGAGCAAAGCACAGCTTCTATACACAATCTGACCCCAAACTGTCACTTTTTACACATCCTGATGTTTTAAAAGCTTGCCACCCCAATAATGAGCACAATCAAGTGTTCAGTCGATTTGAAAAAACATCACCTAGGACCTCAATGAACTGCTTCTAAAGTACCTGAAAGCCCATCATTACCAGTGGTGTTTTGAAAGTCATATTCCAAACACAAACACTTGTAAAAGCGCTAAAGTTCACCCACGAAGAAATAAAAGGGGGAAAATCGCCGGCTGGAAATACGAGAGCTTTAAGCAGCTTAAAACGGCTTCTGAAAATATGACGACTTGCTATAAAGTTCAATAATGGGCCATTTCTGATCTCACCACCGACGTATTTTACGGCTGTATTATTTCTTGTTTATCAAAACACCAACTCACTAATTTTAATTTATCTATTATCACCAAATTTGGAAGTTTGAGTACAAAGCTATCAATGTCATAAATATTTGTGGCTCAAACTCAAACTGTGCCGTAAAGCGTTGTACATGTAAAGTTTTGAATACTTTCCAAGTGAGTACTTTTATTCTCCACTCAAACCGTACGTAGTCAGTTCAAAGTAAGAGCCATTTACCAAATCGAGTAGTATTGAGACGTGTCCAAGCAGCAGAGTGCCTGGTTCGTCTGCTTCCATCGTAGAGAAAGCGTAAACATCTCCGGATTTGTCCGCCACTAGAACTGCCTCCTCATTCCGAGTAAACGTCACGGCAGTAGCACGGCGAGTTAAATATCTGGAAGAAACTACTACCATGTAGGAATTGTTATAAAAACATAAGTCAATTTTGAAATATCAAATTTTCACGTTGAATCTAAACGCGCTACAATGAGATAAGAGCTCCTCATAGTATCGTTTTTTTTTCAATATGTAAGTTATGGCCGGGGAGATTTTCATCTTATACCTGTATGCTATTTATTCAAGACAAAAAAAATTAACTATGAATTTCATTGCCAAATAAACTTAATTTAACTCTTTCAACTGACATAGGAAACATTTAATAATAAATAAAACTTCCCAGTCTCTAAAAATATTAGAAAATGATTGACCTCCCCACACACTCCCTGTCATTGAGAAACGGTTTGGAATCACTTGGAAACTCCCTTTGGAAGAGGACAGGCGACAAATTTTTCAAATAATATTTGAAACGCATTGACACGAAAAGTGTTGACATTTGTAATAAGCGTGAGGGATTGTGACGATACCAGTCGTGTGTTGTACCTGCGCGGGAATGCTTCATTAATGGTGCAGTGATTGGATTATTTGTCTGCATACAACAAATCAAACTAATGTACTCCATTGTTTTTACTGCCTAATAAGACAGTAAATTCTCAAATGACACGTAAAAAGCTTATGAACATCTCATTTTAATCAAATGTGATTCAGGTCAAATTTCATCTTAATTGGGGTTAAGTTTAACTTTGAAGTGATGTCCTAATTAACGGCTAAGCTTCTGCGGCTATTGTTGTCAGTAAGCAGCAGCAGATGTCCGTGAGAGACACTAAACATCTTCTTCAGGGAGAACTGAGCTGTTTTATTGAATTGTTTGGGTAATTCAGCTGTGTTTGATACCGGTGATGTGGCCAACCTCCAGTTATCATGGACAGAGATACAGTGCCATTGAAGACAACATCAAGGGATAGTGCGCCGTAATATTACCTACTATACTAACTCACTGCATGCAACCTTTATTGGCAAAATTGTGAAAAGCTTTCCTCGAAGACATGGAAAATATTTGTTATTCCTCTGCCTAAGTATCGTTCACTATCGAGTAATGGCAACACTATTTATTTCAGGACAGTCCACAAACTACTAACTAGCACCCGTCTTCAACACTAATGCCAAGGCCACTTTTTGGTTTTTAATTTTTAAATCCTCTTTATGACAGTAAGTCCCACTTCACCAATGCATAACACATAGGTTACAATTAAACTATACAATGGGGGTTTTGGTTTAATTAAAATTAGATTTCAGAACCTGATGCTCAGTCTTGTCCATTGTATTTGGTCACTTTTCCATAGTGTCAGCTGTTTGTAATCATCACATACGGCAAACAGTGCCCCGCTTCGGGAGAAGGTCCCACATAGTATTCTGTCACTACCAACATCTGCTGGCGCGTGTCTGAAAGATTATAATTAAACAATGAGTTAAGCTAAAATGCCCCTTTGATATAGTGATAAAATACGGTGCAAACTATATGCACGTATGTCAATTAGAATTAATTTTCGAATGTGCGCTTGTTCAAAACATAAAAAAATAATTTCATCATTCGAGAAAGTTTTTACATTTCACAAGAAATAATAATAATTAAATGTTTCCGAAAATACTACAATAGACCTGCAGCGTTTCCTCAAACATTAAAGTTTGCATTTTGCATTTAAAGTTGGCACTTTTAACAACTTACTCTCATGAAAATTACATACTGTTCTGAAGTCTTTCTACTTACTTGCCAGCTTATAATAGTTTTTAACTAAATCATAAAATTTAATTTCAAACGTTTTCAAAATTACAACACTGAAGCATGAATATTGTTCAACTAGGAAGTTGAAGATTCAATGATCTCTGTTACATGTTACTTTATTTACCTTTCTGCAGTTTATTTGTCAATTATTAAAATGAATCTCCTTTTAACTGTATCAATAAATCAAAGTGTCTGACTCGATATATTGACAAACAATTATTATATCGCCTAATTTTAAACATGGTATTCATTTCATCAAATTACAGATTCAAAACAAATTACTATTGAACAAAATTATCAACTTAACCTACAAATGGATTAACGAATACTGATGTAAACGTCTTGAAAGGCTACAAACATTCTCCTTGTGTTTATTCAGTTTTTTATTGAAAAAAGAGAAAATAAACTTAATGACACCTTATTGTTCAGGAATCAGCCAAAAAGTGTGCTACAAAAAAAAAACAATTGCTTGTGGGCTACATATTTGGAACGATTCACTTTTGGAAAAACAAGCAATGGTCTTTCCAAAAGTGAAAAATTATTTAAGGTCTGTACTAACAACATCAACTGGCAATGATGGTGGCCAGTTTGGATGCAAACCAGCTTTGTACTTTTGATGAAAATGACACAGAAGACAAAAACATTCAGTATTCACCCAATTGAAAATACTAAATCCGAATGCTGTCATCCTGTAATGAAAAACCAGCCAATTCCAAAGCTACAACCAAACTTCCAACTGACGTGCAATGATTAGCTTAAGTGTCTAATTGCCAAATTATCTAGACAATGTCCGCCTAATTATGACTTCAAAAGAGGTAAATGGAAGGAAATGTAAGGTTGTACACAAAATATGGGCAATTTGTATGTGTAGAAAACCTTCTGTTTAGGGAATTATATGTTCTTTTGTTTGGGTTGCCATGGCAAATTTAAGACGTAGTGATTCTATATGATAGAGAGCTCACAGCCTTTGTGAATCATGATTTACTGCAAAATTGCGTAATCAAATAAGGGATTATCTCTCCAAAAAATCCTACAAATTCTACACGTCGTACGGTACAACCAGTTTACTTGTGGCACAGAATTCCTCGGTGATAACATTAAACTGATGGTACCAAGTTTCTTGGAGCAGGTCTTGCAGGTGTTTAACATGAGAAGGCACGGCTTTATACAGGTGACCTTGGGTACAACTTTACCACTTATGGTTCATCAAATCTCTGCACTCTGACAATATTTTTGGCCATTAAATGCAGGCCATACTATCTCACCTCTAGCCTTTAATCCAGCACATCAAGACGCAGCTTGGCCTTGTATGGGCCAGCATCTGTCTTTGTGCTGCGAAGAGAGACAGAGGGATTTTGATATGCTGGTATAAGTGACTTGGAGCCTGATGCATCTTTTAGGGCCAGAAGAGGGAGGTATGAAATGTACGGCTCTGCAGACAAGGACAGATGCCTGCATTCCCACAGACTTTACAACTATTCCTGCTTAAGGAGGCTTCCTGCATCTTTCCTTTTGCCCCGCTAAGTGCTGCCTGCATGTTTTCCTTCCACAAGTGGACCCTTCTCTTTGTCTCCCAACTCTAGAAACTCTTGCACTTGTACAGTTTAAGCTTATTTCATGTCCTCATTTTGCCTCTTATAACACCATCAGCCCGAATTTATCTAAAAGGTCATTTCTAAAGTTACTAAAGCCTACAAAAGTCATATCGGAATTCATGCTAAGACCTTTCTGAGAATAGCTTCTCAACAAATTACATTAGCCCTGTTCTCTCAGCGAAAAGGAAAGACGTTACTGGGTAAAGCCGTTTTATAACTTTACATTAAGTAATGTCAGTTTTTTTCCTTGAAAGTTAAATGTCAAAAGTAAAATATTTTTAAAATAGTGTAGTATATTTAAAAAGGAAAGTCTATACTGCTGTCGAATTCAGTAACAAGAAAAGCCAATTATATTTCTTCTGTCATGTAATTACTAACTGTGAAAACATTACTTTTTTGCATTGCAGAAAAATTAAATTGTTTTTGCGAAAAGGTGTTGAAGAAGGCAGCTTCCAAGCTACGATAGCTTCGAAAACCGTTCAGTGGTAGTAGAAGCAGTTCCATGCCGCCCGCAGCCGGTCCATCCCACAGTCAGATTAACGCAAGATTAATAAGGCTTTATATCTAAGCACATTTCGTGTGCCCAATGGGTCAGAAAACCAGATTTTTCTTCTCGGCTGCGTAGAATCCCCTTAAGCCCATAATTCTTGTACATTGTGCTTTGTAGCCGTGATGAGAACATTTCATAGCTTAAACTTGGCACTCATGAGCCTTGCCAGTGCTCAACATAACCATCGTACCCTCCCTTGCATAAGAATGACTATAACCGTCGCACAGCGAATACTCAGGCTGTACTGGTGAGGCCATGAGGTGGCTCACTCCTGTCCATATGTTTCCCCCTCCTCCCATTTCAAATACTTTGTGTCCATGCCCTTCTGAAACCATGTCACCTACATTGTCAGAAGTAATACTTTTTCGCAAGATCTTTCATTCCCCAGACTAGTCCAAAAACCGCGATAGGAATGTATATAACCTTATTGTTTCTTTTATTTTCTTGATTCATTCAAGAGGAAAGAACGACTGCCGTGGCATCCTCGCGTAACCAAAGTGAATGAATGCAAACTTATTCCTCAAAGTACCCTCATTACTCCTAAGTTTCTAAACATAAGAAAACAGCCAAACTACATACTTCCTTGTGATAAATATGACGGAGCTTAACAAGAATTATCACTATCATAAATATCTTGCGGAATAAAATTTAGAAGATGTCTGTACATTAATGTATCTGAATCAAAGCTAATCTTCTAATCTAGATATGTACAAAAGGAGGCTAATGATACATTAATAGCAAATGTTTCTTTGAAGGTTACTGAAGTAAAGTTTCATGACAACTAAAGTAATTGGTAAGATTTGCTGGGAAAGGAGGGCTGATGGGATCTGAATATAGTCGAGAACTTGTCATGCAGTACAGAAGGGGGCTGAAGTATAGAAGAAATGAACTCAGTAGCATCTAGAAGAGCTACTGCAACATCTGTAGTGGTCACACACTCGTTAAACATTCACGCAGAAGAAAGCCTCTGGAAGACACAGTCACACACGCATGCACGACTCGACAAAGACTCTTCCATGCCTCGAGCTCTTCCCCTCCGCGCCCAAGCTCAAGCACTGAAGGCTATTTTCAAAAGCACGGCTGCAAAATCTAAATCCCCAATAACGTAAAACCCAGGCCTGTAATGGAATTACCTGCCTGGAAATTATGGCCCAAATTTATACCATTTCTACTTTTAGATTCCCTCAAGTGAGGAAATCTTCACAGATGAATGAACAGCTTCTAGGCAGTGCTTTGTGATGGGGACTTGGTACTGAGGCAGTCAGACCATGCATAGCTGAACACTCTCAATGGGCACATGAGCAGTTAGTTGCCACACTTAAAGACGCATTGGCTGTGGCAGTAGCAAGGCAGGAGATGGCCAGTACAATTATCATTAGTCGTATTTAGGCTCATCGGGGATATGATAGTAATTACCCACAGAAGTAACTATCAGGTGTAAAAGTGACTCCCCCACTCCCCTTTCTGCCCTATATGGCCTCTGTGACCCTAGCAACCATGCAAATAGCGAGTGTGTGCCTCTAATTATCAGAATCTCTAATAACTTTACACTTCATTGCCAAACTTAATAAGAATCAAATTTGATGTTATTGAACAAGTGAACGCTTGCAGAGCTGTCAGTTTTTTACGAAGTCTGACCCGAGACATCTTTATGTCATCCCTCCAACCATGCTTCATTATAAACTTGAATTCAGTCCTAATTCAATTCAAATTTGCTCAATTTTAAATTGACAATTGAGGCCTCAAGTTCAAGCTGCTGCTTTCTCATAGTTGTGACCTCCGATGTCCTCTTTAACAAACGTAAATGTGGGACCGCCTGGATTAAATCAAAATTCAATAGAGATGCAGAAAAAGACAGGCGATTTCAGCATTGTATCCACAATTGATACGAACGAACACTTATTGACATGTTTTAGACGTAAATAAACGATTCGGTATTTATACATTTTTGTACAACGTTTGTGCGATACATATTATGTGAGAACTGATTCTACCGAAACACAAATGCCGGTATATCACTCTCTTTTTCTCTCACGGGACTCCAAAAGTTTAGAGAATTAATGTTTTTAATAAGTTTGCAAAATACTTTTTGTAATAAATTTAACCGAATAAACAATTTCACAACAAATAACAAAGTTTACTGTTAATATTTAGCAGCGTTGGTTCCGTAATTAGCATCCTGAACCAACTGCTTAAAGTGTTGTGGACAGAGTAATAAAACAGCGAGTCAGAATAATTAGCAATGGCATTCTCCTCAGAAGTGAAATACACGGTTCCGTATCCCAGTCGAATACCTACTTCATTGTGTACTTGATTATAAATGTTAATTAGCCAAGTGACAGCTGGAACGGCAAGACCAAACATACTATCCATACCCCCATGTAAGTCAAAATATGTTCCATGTAGCAAGTAAGGAGTGTTTCATGATGCGAACAAATGAATACAACAATAGGTACAATTCAAATGTCCATCTGCTGGCAGCTGAACAACGAATTTTTGAAGTCCCTCTTCAGTTGCAAGGTGACCCGAAACGTTACTGATGTTTCAATGGAAAACAATCCAATTACTTTTCTTTTTGTTGATTTTTACCAGAAACTGTCACTTAGTTCGTAAAATAACTGTAAATCAATTATGATTTTTTTACCTTTAAGCCAAAGCAATATTTTCCACCTGATAATTAAATTCCTCCCCAACAAGAATTTGTAAAATAAAAAATTTTAACTGCTCTAGTAGAAATGGCAGTTTGTATTTTCGTGGGCGGTCGTCTTGCGTATGGATGCGTATTTGTGTGTGTTTCAAGTACAATACTCAAAGGATGACAGAAGTTCCAATGATTTTCTCACTGAAATTCAAGATGCAGTAAATGAAATCACACTGACGTCTACGAATGGGGGCGAACACACTTCCAAATAAAATGAGCACCATGGGAAATTTGTCCATTTGAGGACACATGCCTAATCTGAACAGTTGGACAAATAGATATTTACAGCAAATGAAATGTCTAATTATGCTCATTATCTGAGCTTAAGCAAATCTCAAATGTTGTATTGCATTTGGGACGCAATGACAATGCATATTGCTGCGGAGCCAAAACCATCCGCAGGCCAAACATTTACGAAAATATCAGATTCATGTTTCAATGCAGCTGAACTTGCAAGTGATGGATGCGCTCAAGACAATAAACAGCAATTAAGAATTTATCCTCATGCTTAAAAAATCAGGCGAAGCCGCTAAGCAGTGCTAAGGGCCAACAACATTAGGACGCAGAAAATGCATCAACAGCAAATGATCGATCACGAAAGGAAAACATCTGCTGTCAGTTTCAACAAGACACTGGTTACTTTTTAATTCCTAAGATGGCTTGATGAGTATTTAATTCCAGGTGTGCAATGCTAAGCTTTATATGATTATGCTCGTGGCCGGTGTGTCACTGCTGCAATAAGATTAATGCCATCAGTGGGAAGCCTCAGTTTCTCTCAGAATGATCACGCAATTTACAGCCGTCACGAAAAGATTCCACACTCTCTCCCTGTTCCATGCCTTGTCATTTCCTCTATTGTTTTATTTAAAATTGCCCAGGTCCACATGTGAAATGCCTGTTTTAACCTGTATCACTAATAAAAGTGGAGTTTTCAGGTAAGATTAGTAACTTAGACAGTAACACAGAATTCGTTTATGACTTTTGTTGTAGGTAAACTTTTTAGGAGACACGTAAGACTTTATCAAATTATTGGTCACATGCAAAAAGCAAATATTATTTACCAGACCAGAGTTGTCACACTCGAATCAAGATAAAATTCCCTGTGTTTTCCCTGTGTTCTTGGCCTTTTCCCTGTGTTTTTGGCATGAAAATAACATTTACAGCCATTATTCTCCTCTAAACTATAATCACAAATGCAATGAAGCCTATTCCAAAAACTTTATACCATTGTTGGGTTATTTCCCCACTAAACTTTGCTACAAAATCCAAAGGACCATGGAAACAACACCACAACCCTGGTACACACTTTAATTTTTAAAAAGTCAAAAATGTTCCTGTGTTGGAGGTAAGTTCCATGTGTAAAACATGTTTTTAATATCTTTTAGACAAATTCCCTGTTTTCCCTGTCTGGAAAAAATGAACATCTAAATTCCCGGTTTTCCCTGTGCCATGGCAACCCGACGACTCGTTTATATCCGAAAAATTCTTGTTTCTACCATGACGAATGGTAGTGTACGTAACACTGATTACTAATGATGACCAGCAATGAAAATATACTTAGCAGAACTGCGCCCCGTCCTCTATTTTGTTTCATAGACCGCATCAAACACAACTGTTCAGTGACCTGCCCTCTTGGCCACAGAAAAAAGCTCACTAGATTCTAAACAAGAATGCTAGTTAGCACTGTGTCACACTGCATGAATTAGCTTGTACTTGGTATCATTTTTATACAGATAAAAGTTCATGGGCAAAAAACATATGGTACATATTAGCAATTGACTGGTTCTGTTGTGAAATTAATAGAAAGACTTTTTGTATGTAATAACTAATCACATTTATTTATTCATTTAATACAAATTGAAAATAAGTATAGATAATTGACTACATAGATAGTTTGGTAGCCAGCAAGATATGTAGCTAGATAACTAGCTAAAGATAGATATCTAGTAAGTGAAATGGATAGTTACCGAAGAGAGAGATAGATAGACAGATACACATAATAATCAGTAAGTTGCTTAGAATCTCCTAAAATGCATTTAAACTTTTTTTTTAATTTTAAAAAATGTTTAAAATTTTAAAAAACAATTTGGTCTGAACATACACCAAGCCAAACTGGTGTTATCTCATTTTCAGGGGGAGGGGGGGGGGGTTCTGGGGTCTAAAAATCAAAGTTTCTAAGAATGGCCTGAAACATGTTTTCGTTTTGGATTTTTAGAGATCCGTTGATATTTTTGAAATTTTAACAAACAAGCAACCAACCAATCAACCAGGCAGACACCATAGTGACTAGATAAGTCGCTGCGCTCGTGAGGCGGTGCCACTAAAAATGATTCGGCCTTTTGCTTATCATTGCAAAAGGGTAACTTTTAATCCATATTCATGGACTGGTAACTACTCATTCCCACCTCCGAGAAAAACTTGCACGGACACAAATTGGGTTTCTCGCAATATCTTTGCAGTATTTATCATGAAACAATTAAAACAGAAATAGCATCAACAAAGGATTATGCTTCCAAACTATCGGTACTTAAATTCTGATTAGAGAAGCTAAAGCGAGAAATAAAACGTTCAAAGCAAAAGAGAAAATGGAAGATTTAACTGGGCAACTTAATCAAGTGTTAAATATGAGGATTCATTCCCCTTGAGGCACAAAATGTCATCGATCGATAACTGGGAAGTGCTGCCATCTTTCATTAGCGAAAATTTCTACAAAGCAAGTTTTCCTCCCCTTGAGACATTTATTTTACTGTTAGTCTAAGTGTTTGGCGTGGTAATGACACTCAATTATCTATTTCAAAGCACTTAAGCCTGTTAATAGTACCCAGGATGGTTAAAAAGTTAAGAGCTAGGAGACAATTATTTGTAGAGGAACAGGCTGAACTTTCAATTCCTTGACATCTCGGCGGAAAAGGAGCATCAAAATGTTCGCATTCTGCGCGTGTAAATAAATCAATCATGTTTGGGAACATCTGAGGAGTATTGTGTTCTCCAAGTACAAAACAAAATTCTGTTTGTTACAAGAATTAAACCCACTTGTTAAAAAATCTTAATCGAGCGCCAGCTACAGTAATACTCATTCTGTACATTACTGGAATAGTTGCTGCTTCTGAAAACTGCCGGAGATCGTGTTTTCGATGTATTGGGGGATTGGGGCATTATTTTTCACGGGACGCCATTATGATACACTTTTGCGATGGCTCTGTGGAGGTAGTTATTCACTCCAAGTACTTTTTTTAAAGACATCATCACCATTAAACTCATCATCTAGGAAATATTTTTCAATGGAGTGGACCAAAGAATCTTACCGGAGCTACAAACTGTAATTGTCAAAAACTAGACCAACTAAACTGAAAAAGAAGTTACATGTGCGTATGGCAGTTGCCACAAGTGTTCTTGATGGCTTCTAAACAATACCATCCAACAATCCATCTTCACTCTGTTTTTGTATCGATGAAGCATCTGGTCTTCATGCAGCAGCATTTAAATACCAACCACTCTTAACAAACGAAACATATGCTAAATCACGACAATTGTAACCATCCTTCTTTCTTTCAGTTCACTGCTCAATTCTAATAAACAGTTTAACTATTTAATTAAACGATTTTACCACGCTTCAATCTGTTAACCAACACCTTCAGTGTCTTTGTGTTGCATTTGTTCTTTTCCTTGGGCCACGTAAGGTAATTCGGTACAGTATTAAATGCAATTTTATTCAACGTCCTAATAATACTTTCGAAAATTTTGAAACTTAATATTCAGGAAAGGTACCAAATGTTGATTAATATAATTGTCCTCCAATACCAGACATTGGCATCGGCAAAGACGACATTTTCTTGCATCCGAATTTCCATGAGGACAATTAGCGGTGTGCTTCTGACACAGCAACAAACACATTTTATGACAGCTCCAACAAATACGAGATCGGTAATTGTGAGAATCCCAAGGTCTCGTCTTTTTGCGGTCACTTGTCTTGAAGAGAACAATAGAAAAAGGAATTGGGAAAAGAAGGCAAGATAAACAAGTATTAAAGATAAGCCCTTGTGATGCATGACAACGTTGGAAGATCTGGTGACAGAAATCATAAAGGGAAGAAAAGATCAGCAATTTCACGTCTATTGATCTCCTATTGGATATCAATGTGAGTATTTACTGTCTATGACAATACTAGATGTTGTGAGAAGTGAGAACTACCTCCCTCGGACAAACTTGTGAATTCTGGTTGATTGATTCACGTCACTTGCCCAACAGAAGACACAATGACTGTTCCCCCGTCCTATTCTACCCGTTCGATACGTCATTCTTGTCATATGGTATGGATCACACACGCCTTGTGCACTGATCATGTCAAATTGTCCCGATCCTCCGCGAAAACACATACAAAACATACACAAAAGGCACAGAAAGATAATTCAGTCTTTCATAAGGACAAGAAATTGTTCATTACACAAGCCTGAAAGGCGGGTAAATATCAAATATTTTGCTTATCAGTAATTGCCTCCTGTGAGTAACACAGAATTGTCAGGACTTTCATAGCATCACCCTGCCGTAGCTCTTGTTTAGGAAAAACACAAGAACCATCAAGTCAAACAAACAAGTGTTAATCAAGGGTAAGTTTGTTGCTATGAGAAAGGACCACAATGATGTTGTACTAAAAAAGGGGCTAAGTTACCAAACGAATCGATCCTCTGGACATACGATGCTTCTGTCAATACTAACATCCTTTCTTGACGCTGAAATTTCATCCTTTACTTAGAGAATACTTATTAGGGTAACATAGGTGCATAGGTAATATAAGTTTCATTACAGGCCATTTTCTGATGTATAAATTATATCCACAGGTCAACTAGTGAGGGGACAGAACTTTTATCCTCCTTGTGGTGTAAATTTTCAAGAAGCAGTACTTCCAAAAAGTTTCTCCTGAAGAAAAGGAAAGTAAAAAATGAGCTAAAATTAATTTATTTGCGTGAACAGCCAAAAAAGGAATATTCGCAAGTATTGAATTTCCTATTTAAATTAAAAATGAAAAGCTTTCAATCCCTTTATTCGTTATTAAGCCGAGTGTTCTGCTGCCTTTGCGGTAGCTCTTGTGTGCTTTGCACTTATAAGCTATATACACAGACAAAGGAAAGCTACAGAGGTAAATGACAGTTGGGAATTTTTATGTACATTTTAAAAAGTTAGTATTTAGTCAGGTGTTAAATGGCGCATTGCTTTCTGTTCTACAATTTTAAAGCTGTAGAGGCCTTCGCACAATAGATGACTTGGCTGTATACAGCTGCTGCCACTTGATCAAGTTGATGTATTGTGAGGCAGCTAAATCCCAGCAGCTTATACGCTCTGCATGCATGACTACATGCTGCGTAAATAGGCCTGAATTCACTCAACCAGCCTCTAAACCCACACAATACAACTTTAAAAGCTTCAGCACACCGGATCCGCTCACTTTGATCCGGCTCACTCAACTTGCACTATTCTATTCATGCTTCAATGCCCATTAAACCTGTTACCATGGAAATTAAACTATTCATAGAAAAAGAATTCCTACCTGGCCAAAACTTTCTCTCGGAGAAACCATTTATGGGGGAAATTAAGCTGAATTATGCTATTATTGGATAATGCTCAGCAATTAATAATTCATGCATAAATAGCTTGAACCCTGCGTGAAAATTTGCTAAAATTATATTGAATGTAGCTGCTGTAGTAAGGTATTTATTACGTGGGAATGTAGGGGACTTTGCGATTTATCCACGATAAAAGATCAGATAGAGGATAAATGCCGGGTTACTATGTAATTTTAAGCTGTCCGCATGAAATCCTGTAATGTGACATGATTCTGAACTATGTGCCCCACTGCTAACTTATCACGTCCTTTCATTCAAAAAAAAGAATCAGGATCATCAATTGCTTTTCGCATTATTATCTCTGACTAAGCAACAAAAACGAAGTCAAATTGGGGGTAATTCTGAGGACATCTGTCTTAATTTCTCCATGCTGATAAATTTATGGTTTGCGCCAAAACATTTGCCTCGTCTGACAAGTGCGAATAAACTTTGAAGGTTGTCACTGTATCTAACAGTTCAGTAACAATAAAACATACGATTCTCAAGGAGTTATTATTTAGAAGATCCTTCAAATCAATTACAGCAAAGACCTGTCCGAAATCCGTCGTCATTTATGGTCATTTTGAACTGGGAAACATAGCCAAAGAGAAAAGCGGACCGAATTAACTTTTTAAAAGTTCTGTTGTGAAACGTTCAAGATTGACCGTCTTTTCTACTGCAAAATTTGCCAAGGAAATTAGGCATTTTTAATAAGTTTCAAAAACCATCAAGTCACAAAGCACACCTGGCTGTATTGTATGTTTTTCCTGTTCAGAAAATTTCCATTAAATGGCAGAATGTCACAAAAGAGTCATGGAGCAAACTTGTGATTGTGATCTAAATGAAATGCTTTCAAAGACAAATACTAGCCCAAGGCAAAAAAAGAGAAGTTTATGGAAATATACTATAATAGAAACATGCCTGATAATGAACATAATGAAGGATCGGAGGTTGAAGCTATCTCAAGCCATAATCTAGGTTGTATCTATGCGTTGGAATTGTCTCTTATTCTTCCACGTCTACTTCATACAAGAAGCATATCATCCAGAATATCATCTAAATTGAGTCCCATTAATGTAAAGTGCCGCTACAAGGCTTTTTGATTTCTAATCGTGGTTGCTATGCCTACTTTCAGTCTGTACCTCCTGTTATTAATAATCATAGTGGCCGTCTGCATCATAGTTGGGCAATAAATGAAAGATGGGGCCAGGAAATAGCTAATTTTAGGATTCACTGCCAAGCGGCTTGTAAAACGGACTCAAGACGTATTGATTAGCATGTACTCTTCGCCGAGAAGGCAGAGGGATCAAAGCACATTCAAGTTGCTTGTAGTCCGACTGCTTCTACCTGGTAAAAGATCCACCGCTATGAGAGGTCAAGGCTCTGTTAAAGTTAGGGTTACCACCTAGGTATAAGGAAAACTTCTGTCGGCAAGGGCACTTCATCATCATCATCTCTCATCTCGGGCCAAACTTTGATGTTCAAAAACTCATTATGTAACGAGAAAGTCGCATAAAAAAGCTGTCCTGCAAGTTCATACTTCTATTTTGGGGTGTTTTTTTTTGCTGCCACTTACACCAGAGAGTATCGAACCTTTATAAACAGTTTCTATCACATTGCCTGTTGCACAGAAAAGTGGTTATTTTTCCAATGTTATAAAGTTTTGTGCAGAGAAAAACATTTTTGAAATAGTTTTGTTAATAATAATACAGTTGCCACTGATTCTAAATGCGCTGAAAGAACAAAATGATAGTACTGTCGATCCGACTACCTTCTACTGATTTTTCTCTCCAAATAATCGATTTAAATGGTGTTACTGACGCACATGGTATTGTGGCTCAGGTCGGTTTAAAAATATAGCCAACATATTCATTACAAAATAGTACTTACATCCTTTTAAATTTTGTTGTAGCCAGCTGTTTAATTTAAATTCATCATTCTGAACATTATTTATTTGGTTTACCATACACATAAAACTAAAAATACGTAAATGTTGACCTAATCAACTTGCACCAAACAAATTCTGCAGCAATGGTATCCGTCTAACCTGTCAAACCGTACCCTATGATGTCGGGAAGCCGCGCTGTCTTGTTACGTTGGGGTTTTTTGTGCAAAAATGTCAAGATCATCCGATCAGTTGATTCGAGTGACAATTAAACGGGATACCGAAGCTTTTGCAAAAAAGACTTTCAAAAAATGAAAAGATCTATAGTAAGAAAATAAATGCTCGAGCTACTTCCGATTGAGCAACGTCACAGGGTCATTTGCCGTCATTGCTGGGGCGGTTAACCTAGTACGTCAATTCACAAAGCAGTAAGCGCCGCAAATAATAGCTAATAATAGTTGAAAATAAATAGGACTAAGCAAACTAAAATAACGGGCTGTTTCAGAAAGAAGACAGCATGACTGACTGTACCGTAAAGCAGCTTATAAATATTTAATGTGGCGATTGTTAGACTATATAAAGTAACCACAATGACAGTCAGTCAGGCAAACACACTAATGCACTGTCAAACCTTTTGTAAAAGTCTACTCTCAATGAAAATATGAAATGATTACCTGAAAAGATTTAGGTACAGATCTGCCAGTCATTCCGTTACAATCCAGGGCTTATCAAAAGCTATCTCTTACAGGCAGAAACACACAAAAAGGCAATTCTTTTCAGCATTTGCTATGGAAATACTTCCCAAAACTTTACATTTGCGTAGCACACCGAAACTATCTGGAAGTGTAATGACGGTATTAGGAGATGCAACTACGAAGCCAGACTCAAAGATTGATCTAGCAAAGCCCATTTATACAGAGATGAAATGCTTTGAATTGATCTTTTATTGAAAAACAATTAACTATAATGAGTGTTGTCACTGAACAGGACTCACATTGTGAAAATATGCTTGTCGAAAAACCAATAGCCTCTACACTCAAGGTAAAAAAGATGCTGGAAAATCCAATATCTTTACATATCTGTTCAGTACGCAATAGAAGTGCGTGTTCAATCCACAAAAAGCCAAACGAGAGATAAATGCATCAGCATACATTGCTTAAATGCTTCCATAAGACCTTGTCACCTCATCAAATCACTGCATTTTGTACAAATATTGTCAATGCTTTGTCCCAAGTGAAGGGATGATATAATAACAATTGACAATTGCATAAGACAGACATGTAACAGAGTTCTGGCTGATGGCCACAGTAATGCTTCAAACAACAATGTCAACAACAGCATTAAAATCAGAGATTACAACAAGCCTAAGCTACATTTTACGAAAATTCGCAATTATTGACAAGTTTCGGAGGTTTTCTTTCAAATTCCTATCAGGAAGATATACAATGGCACATGTTGCCACAGTTCATGGTGACACCCCTTAAAGTACATTTTTCCATGAAGAAAAAATATGAGTTTGTGAGAGAAATTTATACTAAATGTGTTCCGCAACTGCAGTCTGTATCTATTTAGTCAATGGGACTTCCACTTTGTTTTTCAACTTAGCATCGCCAACAATATGACGGAATATTCTAAGCCCTGTCGGAGTCCCACACCGACCAAGGTCAAGGTGACCGTGTGACCTTGGTATATATAGCATGCCCCAGCCGACCAGCGGGCACTTCAGTAAATCTACCCGAGCTATGTACAACTTGTTGCCCAGCCAATAAACCATCATTCACGCCACACATCACCGTGTCTTGTCTTTATGACCTCACGACAAGCCCCTTTGAAGTTTAGTCCGCAGGTCTGTGTTGTTCTAATCAAAACTGGACGATGAGTACTTGGAACTGTTCCAGCTTTTCTTCTCTCAAAAAATTTCTAAATTTTATCCCGACATTTTACTGGGCTCAAAAACACACATTATATATATATATCTGTCAATTGCTTCAAATTAAGTCATGACATCAAGCTAATAACTGATGGAATGTATTCAAATGTTATTCAGTGATAATGTTAATTTTTTGTCTCAATCATAGAGTACTACTCAATGTAGAAACAATTTTCGACAAAACTATGTTTTGAATTTACTATTTTCATACTCATTGTGTCAAATAATGTTATTATTTTCTAACTTTCCCTGACTGACGAAATATGTCCACACTTTTTTCTCATTTTACCAGGATTTCCAGCACTGTTTCAAAATCAAAGGTCACGTTGCTTACAATTTCAGGACAAAGTGATACCAAGTAATACTTAGTTATAATAAGTAGTATTACGTGATGAAGTGACACTAAGTGATACAAAGTCACACTCAGTAATGTATCAAGCCACATCTGTTGTTATCTCATTTGGGTGGGTAGGCAGGCAGGGATTTCCAAGAAAAATGTTTGGTTTAAATTTATGTCAAGCCAAAGCTGGTGTTTTTCAGTGGGGTAGGGTACATCACTAATTAGGCAGATGACCACCAGATGGATACCTAGACAGACAGCTTGATAGCCAAACAGATATATGACTAGATAGATTGATTGCTCATTCGATAGAAATAGACTTCTAGCTAAATGGGTAACTTAGTTCTAGACAGAGAGAGATAAATTAAGATAAAGAGTGTAACTTGCTTAGAATCCCCCTGTTTAAAAGTTTTTGAAATGTGAGGGAAAAGATATTTTGGGTAAAAGAATTTTCGGACAAAGATTTAATCATTTGTTCCAAATCTTCTGAAACACATTTTGGTTTCCAATATTTTTGAAATTTGATGGGAAAAAAAATTTGGGACAAAAAGGTCATTTGTTAAGAATCTCCTGAAACACATTTTGGTTTAAATATTTTTGAAATTGATGGACAAAAATTTTTTCAGTCGGAACTTATTTCAGGCCAAATCTGGTGTTATCTCATTTTCGGAGGGGGGTGCAGGGCTAAAAAATCAAAGTTGCTCAAAATGGCATAAAATATGTTTTGGCTTCAGAATTTTTGAAATCTGATGACATTTTTTAAATTCCGTTAAGTGGCCAGAAGCAAGCAAGCAACCATACAATGGTTCTAACAAACAAACACCACAGTGATCCGACAAGTCACTCCGCTCTTTGAGACGGCGTGACTAAAACGGAAATGTTTGTTCAAAATTTATACAAATCAACTCCATTCAATTTAAATAAGAATACAGTTAATCTCAGAAAACCTCGAATGATTCACGGGTAACATGCATACAGACTAATTCCAGACAACAATTACTTTTAAAATGACACGAAACATAAATTGCCACTGGATTGTACGAGAGTATGCAGATGTGTGCTGACTATCCAATCAGTTTATTGTTTGCATCTTTTTATCTTGTACAACTGTAGGTAAGAGGCATCGCGTTTTAAAGAGAGTATTTGCTTAAAAATGTCTTCAAATGCCTTTTTATGGTACACAGTGTGTATGGGGACCATTCACTTTGAGCATTTTGGAACAGCATTTTTTTGTCAAAAACTTAGAAAATTTTTAGCAAAACTTTGAACATAGGGATTTTTGGATTTTAGCAGATTTGGATTGAGAATCAAATGTTCGGAAGTCGACCTCCCCCCCCCCCCACCCCCCCACCGGACATGGGGAATTTTGGATTTTAGCAGATTTGAACTCGCATCAGAAATTGGAACATAGATCCCGGACACCCCCTCCCCCCTAACCGGACAAAGGGAATTTTAGACTTTAGCAGATTTGGATTCAGCATCAAAAGTTAGCTCT
>JBCAUG010073249.1:0-22764 GCA_038406175.1 Haplosyllis leylae | reverse complement strand
CCAGGTGCAGCCGGGGGGGGGATACATGAGCTAGGTCCAGCGGTGGGGGGGGGGGGGCCTCGGCTCAGCTCAGCTCAGCTCAGGTACCCCCTCAGCTCGGGTGCCCCCGGCTCAGGTGACTCCCCTCCAAGAAACATGTTCGACCAAATTTGACAAAATTCGAGGGAGTGCCACGGCACATCCACTGGACCGATTCTTTTGCCGCAACCTATCATCGAAGGGGGATACCTCCCCTACCAGATGCAGTTTACCACAAGCAAATCGGACTGGCGGATGCTGCAGGGGACTCCGCCGAAGTTGGTCACCCCCTGCCAAAATGTAATGACGTAATGACTCTGTCCTTCCCCTGGCTCGGGTACCCACCCCCCCCTTCCGGATAGGACAGCGGAGCAAACACTTGCTACGCGGCGGGAGGTATGCCTCTTGCGTTCATGCAGGACTTTCTTGTTAGTACCGTTGTTTGTTTTTGGACACAAATTGAAACTCAATTTTCAAAAATTTCATCGGATTTCAGGCCATTCTGAACAATTTTGTATTTTGCCCCCCCCCCCCCACCCCTCTCCCCCGCTGGACTTGGTTCTTTGCAGATTTGGCATGATACATTTCGGATCTTCTTCATCTCACTTGTCATCTCTTCATCTCGCTCATCATCACATTATCAGATGGGGCGCGATACAATGCTAAGCATTCTTGCTTCATTTGATGCCGACATGAACATTACACTTTCCATGCCAAAAATATAGGTGATAAATTGTGACCTAAAGCAAAAACAACAGATGATGACTTTTAGTCTTGTTTATCCTGTACAAAAATTCTTTTCATTGTGTTACAAATATTTGTCTGATTACGAGAACAATTAACATTTAGAATAGTTAATAAGCAAGATAGAGCTAACATGTGTTATTTGTAGCAAATGCTTCAAGTTCAATTGCCATTAGATGCATTGGGATCCAAATGGTTGAGGGGATGACGGGTGTCCCTTTTGCAATTTACACTGCCCTTTGAGTGGTCCTGAAAGTAGATCCCAGTGTTTTAGTTTTAATCAGGGACGGATCCAGAATTTGCAAGCGTGGAGAGCGGACGACTAACCTGTTTTCAAATTTCCTGAAAACGTAATGCAAATGGAAAAGTTGTATCCCGACAAGATGGGTAGGGGATTTCTCGTGCCCTTCCTAAATTTGGCAATATATTGTCCATGAATCTGTCTGGTAACTTCGGAGCTGTGACAATGGAAGATAAATCAGACTACAAATGCCTAGAGTCTGATTGAGTGTGTTTAAAATGTTCCTTTACTAAATTTAATACTGTCTAAATACATTGAAGTATATCCAAAATCTTGAACCTACAACTGTTTACTTTTTACTGGAGAGGTTAACATTTGTTTTAGGCAAGCGTATCTTATTATCTTATCAAGGCAAAGGAACGTCCAAATGTAGAAATTTCAAATTTAGGATGGACAGACTGTTTCCAGAAATCTTTTCTCTATCTCTACTATTGGCTGCAAAAGTGATATTAGATTTTGCGAAATACGTGTACTCCCAAAATATTTTGAAGGACTGTGAGATTTTGTGAAAAAGTCCTCTGTCAAGACTTTGCGAACAAATTTCCATCACAGAAGTATTGGTGGTTTCAAATTTTTAAAAGACTTTATCTGTACCATTCGAATTAACAGAGAAATTATTCGATCTGGAGAATCGATCTCGATCGTGAAGATATTTCAAGATACCGTTTGAGAACAAAAACAAGTATCAATACAACAATCAAGAATCCTTACTTATACAGAAGCCCGTTATCATAAGTGATCTTGTTTTATTACATTTAAGGTCTCTACTTTAGAAGTATTACTCTACCTGGTAGCTAAGTGGCTGGTTATGCAGTTTCAGACGATTTACTTCACTCTGGCTGCACATTTTGGATAGACAACCATGCCTTCGAAAGTGAGTAATTATTATTCATTCACTTTATTTTTTTACTTGGGAATGGATTGTGTGATGGAAAAATTGGAAAATTACAGAAACTGTACAGTCATGCAGGACCGTCATTTAGTCAACTGGTTTGTGGTCTTAAATTACAGGTGATCTCAAGGTTCATGTACAATGAATGATACAACATAATTATGTGAAGTCTTATTTTCGAAACGGGGAAAGGTTGTTTTGTTTGATATGTATAGTTGAAAAGATTTAGAAGGTAATAGACGGATTAGGGTGTTTCCTCCGATTTGCAGATTGACTCTTATTGTATCAAACTTCGTTGCACTTTCCGGAAGCAAGAACAAATTGAGTGTCCCATATTTTTATAAATTTATTATAGTTCGGAAGAACATTCCCCTTTCCATTGTGTAGGAACATGGAATGGACATTAAAGCTGATGAAGCTATCTACTGGTTTCACACCTACTTCCAACATACATAAAAATAATGCTTCAAAATCTAGTTAAAAAAAATCGACAGTTGAAAATTTCCCGTCTCTTTTGCACTTACTTGATCACTGTTCTTAAATTGTATTTTTAAAATTTCACAGAAACAAGAATATCTTGACCATTCGGAAGCTAGTACTGCAGTTATGGTTGTGGTAAGTTAATATTTTTACAGCGTAGTTCTCTGCTAACTTGCGGTCATTGGTTCACATCAGTCACGAATTGAAAATGGTAAAGTTCAAAATGGAAGATAATTCACAACCATGAAATGAACACTGGTGCAAATATTAATGAAAACAGAAATTTTAAAATGTATTAAAATAGCCTGTTGTTCCTATGCTTCCCTTTTATTTATGGCATTTCACTCGAGCACACTTCACCCTTCCCAAAGATTTCTCCCAACCCTTTTGCCACATTGATTTTTCCCTCTAATATCAAAATCGTTCACTCTTGACATTTACCATGTTTCATATCATTTCGCACAAAGCTTTAATCTTGATATTTAAGGCTGGAATAGGGTCGTTGACCAGAGAGAACTTTTGTAAATTTAATTATGTTAATTGCAAAATTCTTTACATTCAGATTTGTATTTTACATTTTTGAAAGAACTTCATGATGTACCGATCATGTTGAAACGACGGTCGTCAATTGGTATAATTTTTGTCAGAAATTTTCTACGTCGGGTTTGTGCAATTTGTTACATAGTTACACTCAGATATAATATGTCTATGGTGTGTACATTTCAAATCTTTTAAAATAAATCCCATAAAATTGTGCGAATGACAACTGTTCTCTCTGGTTACGAAGATTAGGAATATTCGTACATATACATTTTGACTTTTTTTTTTACAAAAGAGGCTGCCCACCAATGAGACTCATAAGTGTTTTATCTGTTTCTGCACCATCTACGAACTCCTGCATGCTTAGCACACCATCCTTGTTCTTGTCACAGTTGGCAAAAATTTTAAGTGCCAAATCATTGGCTCGGGCATCAAGGCCCTCTCCTGGGGCGTACATTCTGAGCACTCCCTACAAAGTAGCAATATGTCGATTTATTAAACGGAACGTATGTGGGGTAAAAGTTAGGCAACCTGTTTAGGAGAGAAGGGAAATGACTCGAAATTCCATGTTTTAGCAGGGCCGAATTCATAGTATTTTTGAATGAATGAATGAATGAAGAAATGTGTTACAGAAATGGACGGCTTGCCTTAATGACTGTTGTGCATTCATTCAGATCAATGCTGCCGTTGCCGTCAATGTCATACATCTCGAATGCCCATTTGAGTTGGTCCTTTTGGCTGGCAGTAGAGGTGATGCTAAGTCCGCACATGAACTCTCGGAAGTCTAACAACTGATCTCCGTCCTTGTCGAAACTTCTGAAGACGTTGTCGGCAAACTAAAAATGAAATTTAATTGGTCTTCGTGAAAAATAAATGGCTACTTTTAACTCTATCAGTAATTTGTAATTAACGCTCACATCTGTGTTTCAGTCTTTAGCAGTGACTTATTGAATGGATTTTCAAAGCACAGTAATTCACTTTTTACATGTCTTTGCCCTTTTACTAGGACTTGCTACATGATCTTACTTGAGGACGAATTATATGGAGAAATGCCTCCTGTGTCAAAAAATGAGGTGTTGAATGTTAGAAATTGGTTGACCTGAAGAAAATTTATTTTACCTCTGCAGAATCACCATGAGGAAACTGTTCTTTGTAGAGCTGCTGGAACTGATCCTTTGTCACTTTCTTGTCTGGGTATGCCTGAAAGAGGTAGAAAGCTCGTTTCATAAAAGTATATAGGATAGTTCACTTCGTTAAATATTTTTCGGTTTTAAGATGTGAATGAAAGTTTGGATTTTTTATGCCACTCATTTTATTTTGAGATTGAGCGATGTCTCCTTAGTTCGTACAGTTGAGAAAATAGTCGTGACTCTTGCGATGGTTTCGATGACATCTTTTCCTAAAGACATATTTCAACCAAATGCTTGATTGATAGAGGTTTACGTCTGGAACCCCAGTGTGTTTATTTAACATAACTTACCTTACAAAAATCAGTGTACCACTGTTTTATCTGTTTTTCTGTGAGATGTGTTTCTTTGCATAATTGCTTGATATCCTTAGGTTTGGAATTACCACCTCCCATTTTGTATTCTAAAGAACATTAGATGTGAATTAATAAAATGTTGGTTGAAGGGACCAACAGTAAATGATCTCTTTTATGCACTATGTATCTTTGGATCAAAAAAGTGCAGACAACGGTGACAGTTGATCATCTATCTTATTGAAGAAAATAAGCTAACACTCCTGTAAATTGTACATCCAAAAGAAGAACATCCTTTCCGGTACTGGCACACAGTGACATCACTGTTGTGTTTTAAATGTATTTACTGAGCAGCCTTGTCATGGCTTGGTTCAGTCACAAAAAGTTGGGTCTAACGTGAAATGGTTAACAGTAGCAGAGTGTATAGTCTATAGAGAAAATGAAAGAGGATTTCATGTCAAAATGGTAATGGCGGTCGTGGCCAATGATGGATAGACGAGACCCAGTCAACGCCGGGCTAATATCAAAAAATACTCATTTACACTAGTAAATTAAGTACTTGTTTACTTGAATCTATGTCCTTTTGGTCTTGTGTGATGGTGATGACTGACAAGTTTTGGTAGCGAACTCGGGAACTGGGGTGGGGAGGGGGGGAGAAGACCAAGAAACATTAACTCTTTAATGATCCATGTTTTTACAGGACCAGGGAATCCGTTACTGATTTCTGATTTTTGCCAGGTTGCTTGAGGCTTCTGTAGCCTCAAGTCGTTAGGCAAAGTCTGGGAGAGTCAGTTTATGAGTTTATGGTGAGACTCGAAACATCTTGCAAGACAAGGTAGCAATTCATAAATGTCGGGCGTGGAGTGTATTTTGACTGTTAGATAATTTATGTAATGAATATTAAATATATTCTATGTCCAACACATGCATTATGTTTTGGAGCCAAAATATATTCAGCGTTATACGGTGAGCAGCAGGTCGACTGGTTCACATGATCGGCAGCAACAGAAAACACTGCCACACCCCCTTGCCCCAACATAACATTTCATGTGTTGTACCGGTAATACATTGTGCAACTTCAATCTACCAGTATCCGTATCAGTGTGGTACTACTTTCCATGATATTTTTATTTATTTCTCCCTTCTTTTTTACGGGAGCTAACGTCAGTGAGAAAGGTAAAACAGTACCTTCCTGTAATTTTTCCCGAGCAGTTTTGAGATGTGCATGAAAACGGTACCTGCAGGCTGCAGTCATTCAAAGAGAATAAATATGACTCTTACCAAACACACTAAGAAAACAGGGGAAATATATTACTCCCGAACATTAGGGTAGGCAGAACGACCACAACTAGTCGACTAGCCAGATGAGACAGTGACTAGTCCACTACAATTCTGGAAAATTAAATTTTGAGCAATAGTTAGTTCATAGAAAGTAAAATTAGACAAAATTTAACTTGGATTAAATATGTTGTTAAGCTCCCTTGAAGCTATGGATGGTGCTGAGTTAGTTGTAGCCTTATCAAGGTAGTTTAGAACCCTGACATCAAAGTCATGTGTTCACTCAGAAAATAAAAACAGTCATATTTCTTTGAACACTTCTGTACTGTCAGACTGTTTTACCCAACTGAACTGTGATAATGGCATGGTCAGTGAGCCAATTGAAATACATTCATGTTGTCAGTGGACTCTCCAGGAAGACTTCATATTGCTTTACATTTAATATACTTAAATCTGTAAGTTACAAACAGGAAATACATATTTTCAACAGTATGTTAAGTTTTAAGGAGTTTCACCATCCCAAATTTGATAAAAATTAAGTTTATAATTGAGTTCAATGGAAGTATGGGTCATGTTTGTAGTGAGATTACTCATTAATTGGCGGGTGAATTTTACTAAAAATTTCACAAATAACTCAGGACAACTTACATTAAATCTTTGAAAGGTGGTCCCAAAGAATGACATCACTTGAATACTGATAATTTGAATAAACATTTCAGAGGGGAATTATTTTAAATAAATGGTGGGTCACCTTTAGTTTACATATTTTATGATTCAGAATTAATTGACATATTTCAATGATTCAGAATTAATTGACAATTTGTGGAGTACCCTGTCATACTAGTGAACGAATGAAATTTGGTAGTCTTGTCGTCCCTACCCGAGCAAGCTTCCGATATTCATAAAATTGCGTGCAGCTCGGTCACGGGGCAAATAATACCTGTGTAAGTTATCAGCGTCTTTACGGAGATTTACTCTTCTGGCACATCAAACAAGAATATTTATATTTTACTTGAACTGAAAACAACATTTTCTAGATTTGACCTCATAACGGAAGAATGGCCTATTTCAACATTAATATTCATTACCCGGATTTAGTTTCTGTGAATCTGGATTGGAGTGAAAGTGAAACTAAATCGCATCAAGAAGTTATTTACGGGCAAGTCTAAAGTTCGACTATTGTTTTTTCTTCTGCAAACTGGCTGGGGTCGTGTAAGAAATTTACAATCTGCCATTCGATAGACAAATGTACAGTTTCCTTGTAGAAAATATAGTCAATTTCGTAAACAGGTCCCAGTATTGGTCAGTTTAAGTCCGTTCATATTATTTTTAGATTACTAAGGTGCAGCAGGTGGAAAACTGACTGAAAACTTTTCTCTACAATCATCTTAACTTTACTAGTCTGTGTATGAAACAAATATTTTTATAACTATTTTGAATGTCAAAAAGTAGTTAAAACTCTTACCTGTGCATGTAATACTATAATCCTATGTGATTCGTGTAGCAGCCACCTAGCAGAGTGGGTTGAGTGAAATCATACAGGCTAATAATATGAAACTATGTGATGGGTGTCTGCGCGGGTGTAAAAAAGATGCTGCACTGGGTTGTTGGCCTCGAGCGGATAGTTGGTTGGTTCGTCACTTTATTTTGCACCGTATTTTGTGTGATCCTTGCTGGGCCTCATTACCTTGTGCTGTTTGAGAGTCAGGCTTAATAGTTGGGCCCTAATTTCCGTCTGAAATGTCGGGTTGGACACTAACTGTAAGCCGATGGTTTGAACATTAAATATTTAACTGTTTAATTTGAAATAATTATATATATTTGAATGAAATATTATGATAAAGGTCAGCATATGAGTCTAATGGGACCTATACAGGTAATGGGCCTCCCCACCCAGGGGTTATACATTTTCAAAATTGACATAGTAGACTTCAAAACGCATTGAACAAAAATGGCCCGATTCTCCGTCTGAAAAAATCTTGGACCTGCCACTTTGGGTCTTTTCAGTATTTTTGCTGGCTCGTTGGAGTCAGCATAGTGGTTGTAATTGGGGGGGAACTAACATTCTACAAAATTGAAAATGGTGAAACAAGAATGATCTGAATATGTATCTCACTTTTCATGAGAAGTGTTATACAGATATTCTGTGCGCCAATTGTGCTAATAGTATAAATGTTGTTTCTTTTCTATTCACATACATAGCGCTCATTTATGACCAAGAGAGTTAGCTATGCGCTGTTCTGAAGTTGAGATTAGCTCAACTATGCCTGCTGGTGCAAGGCTAGTGCACCCCATCGCTGTACCCTAATGGGATGTGTACATTTGTCTTGCCGCCATCGCAGAAGAGAGTATGTCATTTCTGTGGAATGCCGCATGACACACAGCAATGCAACTACACAATCAAAGTAAACACAACTAGTAGTCTGAAGTCTTTCTTGTGGGCAGAGTAGAAAATAAAACATCAGAAGCTCAAGAATTGAAATTTAAAAGCCTTTTGGCATGCAGAAAACCTATCCACCCCGGCATGGAATTCAACCAAATTTACTCACTAATAGTTTCATTATTACAAACTTCGAACTTCTGGTTGTGAAACGCTGTGATCCTTTCACTTTGGAGAGACACACATTTTTGTGCATGGTGCTCAACTTTACATAATGCCTGTGGCAATTGAAGCCACCAGACGTGAAACACTTAATTATGGCTCAGTCACTGTGCTGTTTTACTTGCCTACAAAGGTTACAGGGGCCTAACCTATTTTTTTCACACCATTTATCACAAATATTTGTCACAAACTTGCTTCATTAATTTATTTCATCGTTAAAGTTATTCATTTTCTCTTTTCATAAGTTACAATGATGCTCAAATGTTAAGTGAAGTGTTGCATATGCCATATGTTTACTGTTACACTTTTCTCAGAAAATAACATGTTCTTCTTTCGACATCGTGTACGTGTAATTTATTATGATTTCTGCGAAATTGGATTTGCACTAGTAACTCAATTCACAACATCAATTGGTAAAATGAACGCATCAACCATGCGACTTTCTGGGGAAAAGTTTTATGAACATATCTTGAAAAAATTATGAAAAGACATAAACAGTGAAAAATATATTTTAATAAGATAAGTTTGTTCGTATTCCATGAAACTCAAATAAAAGATGAAAATTTTTGTGAAAAACCCTAGTGTAAATTGAAGACACTGACTTTTGAATTTGGAAAGATGAGATTTCTCTGTAGGAAATTTTCACTCTGTAACTCTTCATTAAAGTTTCTGACTGACAACTTGACTGTTGAAATGAAGAAGAGTTTTTTACTTCTTAGTTTGCTCACGGTAGACCAGTCAAGAGGATTTAGCTTGCAGTCATTTTAGGATTAATTTCACAGTAAAAACATAGTTTGGTAAAAGTTATGGAACTTTATTAAATTAATTAAACCCTTTAGAAATGCTAATACTGCATGTATTTGATCGAAAGTCACAATCACTTTCGGGAGATTGTCTCTGTGAAATTACTCACAAATCTTCACGCTTTTTAGTAGTTTTGGAATTAGGTTCAGATACTGCGTGTATCATTTGCCAACGACTGTCTACAATATTCACAATAGCCACATTTCACGTTTTCACTTCGCACGAATTAGGTTTAAGGTGTAAATTTTCATTGTTGAAGAAACTTGTTCCAAAGCTGTTGATTTTTGTTTTTGGCATGACATATGAATTGCACAAGCGATGTATTGGAAAGTTTTTCTACCTGATCGGTTCAGACAGCTTCAGACTATGAAATGTGACTGAATACATGTAGAAGGCTGGTTTGTAAGAAACACATCCAGCTACATTTGAGGAAATACTCAACACTGTGATGATATTTTCCGTTTCTGTTTTTTGGCAGTGAGTCGGATATATATCAGCTATTTACCGAGGAATTTATCGTTTTTATGGTACACTAGCAGATTTATGCAGCAAATTTCAGACAGGATTTAGTTTATTATATCAAGGGTTTTCCCTCAAGAAGACTTATCAAGGTTCTGTCTGTGTGAGCTCCATCGACGAATTCCTTCATGCTCAGTTTTCCGTCTTTATTCTTGTCAATGGTTGCGAATATTTGCTGTGTAAGTTTCTGCGCATTCTGGTCCAATCCAGCTCCAGAAGAATACATACGTAGAACAGACTGGAAAACGATAAAATGTGTTGAGAAAATTATGTTTATCGATTATCATTTCAGAAAATGTCTTCAGCTGCGAAGGTAATTGTCGATTCGAGAGTAAATCCTTAGATTTAGATAGCGTGTTTTCCCTTTTCTAGGGCACACACGACAGCTATCTAACTTCATGGGCTTTTCTCTTGAAACATGTCTACGTCTGCTTTTTCAAAACTTACGTGTAATGTATTGGTTTAAAACCTTATCTTGATGTTTTATGTCAATTTGTGTCAGTTAGGAGCAGGTCGGGGGGGGGGGGGTAGGGTGCAATTGAGGTCAAAGGAACAAAAGGTAACGTTAGATAATCTGTGGTAGTAATTTTTGTAATGGTTTTGCCACCTACGTCACGGTAATCTCATGGTTAACATTTCACCTTTATCATCCTTGTGCATTCATACATAGTGATCTCCCCACTGCCATCCAGGTCGTACATCTCGAAAGCCCACTTAAGCTGTTCCGATGGTCCAGCCTTTTGCGAAAGGTTTATGGCCGTCATGAATTCACGGAAATCTAGCTTTCCGTCAGAGTCGGCGTCAAACGTTCTGAATACGTTGTCGGCAAACTAAGCGGAAAAGTAATAGCCTTCATGCATTAGGTCTGTATTGATAATAACAATTCAAATTTGGAAATATGTTCACCAGCAAAACAGTGCTGCACCCAGTGGCTGTTTGTATCACTAGCCACCAGCATGTGTGAATGCATACAGAAAACTTGTTTACAAAACTTTTCAAGATTTAAACTTCTTTTCTCACTGTTTTTGTGACAAAGCTATAAAAAAAGATGATCAGAAGTTTCATATTAAGACATTTAAATGGTAAATAACATGGATTTAGAGTTGATAAAAAAGTCTTGAAAAGTGAATGGAATTTTACATTGCCACAGGTTAGTTCATACAAACAACCATTATGTTTTCGCTGGCACATCAGGACAGCGAGACATCTTCCCCTCTTGTCGTCTTTGCAACTAGCTTGTGTGTGCATGCGTATCTGTCTGTCAGATCGTGTTTGTGTGAGTAAAACTGAAGGGACCCAGTACCGCTTTGGAATCACCATGGGGGAATTGCTCCGTGTAAACTTTCTGGAACTCGACCCTCGATAATTCACCCTTTGGATACGCCTGAAAATGTAATAAAATATATCAAGGTACAAAATGGTTTAGTAAGGAAAATAGCACAGAAAACCGTTAAATAATTTAAACTGTACTTGTAGACAATACATTCCAGAAAACTGACCTTCAAGAAGTCCTTGTACCATGCTTTTATTTCCTTTTCCGTAAATTTGGTAGTTTTGACCAATTCCTTCAGGTCTTTGGGCTTGGAATCCTTGTTCCCCATGTTGACTTTTAAAAAGAGAAAGGTTTAGCTATCATTCAGAAGGCGGAATCATTTTGGTAAACTGCCAAATTTCGAAAGAAATTCTCAGAAGGAAATTAACATTATAATCACGTTGATGATGGAATAAAGACAAGTATTTAACCAAAGAGTTAGGTCATACAAGCGTAGAGACAGAAAATATTTTGGGTCAACCTTTTACATAGTTGGGTTTATTTGCCAACCCTGAAAGATTTTTGAAGCAATCACAAGATATACAAACGGATGTAGTACAGGCTTTTATTACATGTACAACTAGACTATTTGAAAAAAGATTGTACCATTTCACTGTGTACTTTTTTAGAATGACTGGGGGGAGGGGTTAATCATGGCAGATAGATTGGTGCTTTTCAGAATTTGACATTTTACTTGGCAATCTCAAATGAGATGCAATTAAATGTTACAAATCAATTGATATAAGTTGATATCATGATATGAGTTAGCAGAAATGACATGATTTTCACAGAAAGAGGCTGCTATTTTTTTTTTTTCCAAAAGAAGAAAGAAAAAAACACTACCAATTGCTTAAAGTGTTTCTAGTAAACTTTTGATTAATGCTATTTGTGCGAAATGTACGATTATTTTGTTTTAGATAAAACGCAGAACAAAGTCAAACATATGAAAAGCAACTAAAATTGTCTCCTACTGGACTTTTAACTGAAAGGAAACTCAAACGGTTAAATGCGTTTTAATTGCCAACAGCAAATAATAATGACAAAAACACATTATTCTTACCTCGAAGTATGTTTCCGGATATTCCTTCCTCAGAAAAGTGTGCTCAGGCAAGGTGAGTCAATGGATGATAGTATTGCAATAGGTGCTTGTCTGGCACAAAAAGTACCACAACGGTTTTTACCCTTGGCTGGATTAGTCTACCTTAGTCGCTGTGTTTGTATTTGTGCCAAATCCAAAACAAAATACATATAAATGATTTGGAAAAAGGGAGCCACCACTCAGTAACAGTCCGTGATTTGATGTATCAGAAATAATTTTGGTAGAGATGTGTAGTTTTCCAAGTAGCTTGTTTAGTTTGAGTGGAACATGGATGTTGGTAACGCATAGAATGTCTTGAGTTTTGTTGCTTACATCATATTGTGGGGTTTCTCTTGAAATAAACAATGTTCTTGCAAACCCAAAATTCATAGAACCGACGATTTACATTGCCAGGGTGTAACATTACTCCCCAACAAGGAACACTGTATCGTAATAATTTAACGAAATAAGTTGGTTTTGTAACTGCATTGGTCAAGTCTATTAAATTGATGAAATGTGTCTCAATTTCTCGGGGTTGCGAGGAGCGGTGGGCTACCCCCTCTGTAATATGAAGTTTCAAAATTATCAAATTTATCTACAACATTCAGAATCATACATTGCTAATGAAGGTAATGAGTTCAAGAAAACATCTATGACCCATTCCAATGTCATGACTCTCAGAAGAGCAAAAACTGATCTCTGTGGTGACGGTTGCTATTCTTACATAATTATTTGATGAAAAATAGGAGATATCACACCTTTTAATCGCCATGAACAAAAATAACAGCCAACGTGACTTCATTTGAAGAAATTTTGAGTTTATTCAATATGGTCACCAAGAACGTCCTTGGCAGCGGGCTGGATTTCATCACACGCTTGCAAATTCGTTGGCTGCTCAAGACTCATCCAGCTCTACCATGTTAGAATTCCTCGTTGAAATTGTTTTTAAAAATATTCTGGGAACGTCTAAACTGGCCAGAAAAATTAAAAATGGTAATATCAATCCCTTGCTTTTGTCGATAGGACGGGTAAAGCTGGATGAGTAGGGGGTGGCTGGACCTCCTTTTTATTCTGAGGATTTACTAATTTTTCATTGGAAATTTTGAAAATAGAGTGGCTCCTGTCGATTACAGAAATCGTTTATTGTGCGACGACTTAAATAACATTTACTTTTGCTTTCCTTTGAATGGCCCGGAGAAAATTTCAAGAATCACATTCAGTTTACCTTTGAAAGCGTGAAATGTCCAATTGAAAACACAATTTCCCAGAATATATTCTCGAAAATGAGATGTCGTCGTTTAAGTGTAACGTGTAAGTCCTGAAAGGTCAAATATGATTTTCAAACTGAAAGTCCATTGAGGGTTTTGAACTAGTATCAAGACTGATGGAAAAGTTGTTTCCATCTTAAACTCATCTGTTACACCCCGAACACAAAGGATCCAACAACTAAGGTTGACTTACTTTAAATCAGGTGCAAAAATGTAAGGTGAACAGAGATGTTTCTCACTTCCCCGTCAATGCCCTATTTACTGGAACAACCAGCTGCAAGTTGAAAAAGTCACTGTCATTGATTTTGTTCATCGACAGAGACAAATTACTGCTTAAATAAGACAACCAGACAATCGGACAGACATACACAATCGAAGGTCCGTTGCGTTGAGAAACACACATAGCAGGATATTCTCTTGGGAATTTTGTAAAGAAATCTTCTCTACGTCTCAATATTTACATGAAAAAGTCCCAAGAAACCTTGTGTCATCACATTTGACTGCCGCTCGTGCTTATAATGTTTGCTGTTTTTGAGCCATTGTGGTTTCTGTGGAAACGGATTGTGCATAAATCAGGTGCTTGTTGGTATTGAAATCACCTAAACGTAGGTTAGGCATAGGTTGCAGTAATCTAGACATCATGAATTACAGTGGAAAGCGTTTGTCTGGTACATGTTCTCTTCTCATTCTTGAACTTGTAGATTACACTTAGTTTAACTGTGGGATATATACTGTGTGGGGTAGACAACATGATAAAATTGAAGCCTCAGTCAGACATTATATGCAATATTTATTTCGATCAAGTATATCTGTCGAAACACTAAATAGTTTGTCTGATTTTTTGTTATTTTTCAACTTTTAATTTATGTGAAAATATAATTTGTAGCTGCTTAAAAATTGTCAGTTAATGGTACATCGTTTGTAATTTTCTTAGGTAGATTGATTTTTTAAATATGTATCTAAATGATGTAATTAATCTGAATCCATTGGTACACGCCCAACATCTTAGATTGTAGTGACAGTTTGCTCATTTCAAACTAGCTATAGATATATTTTTAGTTCTATCGTTACACATAAATGTCTGTGAATGTAATATGTATGCATTGCCATGGGTTTTTACGCCACCATTAATGGTTTTCCTTCCAACATCGTGAGTAGGGTTCTGTCCTTATTTGCGCCTTCAACGAACTCCTTCTGGCTTAATTTACCGTCTCTGTTCTTGTCGATGTTCGCGAAGATTCTCTCTGTGAGCTCACGAGACTGGTTGTCCAAATCTCCTCCACTTGTGTAGCACCGCAGCACAGACTACAACAATTAAACACAGTAGCAGGTTAATCATGTATGAACAAAAATTGGATCGTGCATTGATGTGTTGATATATGATCAGTTGACTGTATAATATTACGAACACTCATGTCAAACAAGTTTTGTCCCTGTACAAATTAAAAATCTGATAACAAATGAACCTTTAAATTGGGAACACGTCAAATTAGAATGGTAACTGTCGATCAAAACCTTTTTACTTGATTCAAGAGTAAGTAAGCTTGGAAACAAACTTGGTTGAAAACATTAACAAATCGGAGAACATTTTAATAAATGGATGTCTTATCTTTGCTTCTGGCAAATATAAAAGTCCACAAAAAGCCAAAGCATAAAAAGGAATGTTCCTGTCCCTTGCACAAGAACTGTACCTTTATCATGTAATGGCATTCGCGCATCGTTATTTCTCCACTTCCGTCTAAATCATACATATTGAACGCCCAGGTTAGTTGTTGAGCTGGCGTGCCTTTCTCCGACAAACCAACAGCAGTTATGAACTCACGGAAGTCCAGCTTCTGGTCACCGTCTTTGTCGAACTGCGTGAAGATGTTGTCCGCAAACTGAAAACATCAGTCAATTTATCAATTGACATTGTTTATTAATTCAATACAAATGTCGAAAAGCTGTTGATACTTAGTTACATTTTCTTTGCACTGGAATAAAAGCAAAATATTTTCGAATCAATCATGCAAAGCGAATTTGTAAAGGTGATTGTTTATTGTGGAAGAATCTTCGTAATATCAAAAGCGCGAATTTTCTTCATGAAGAATTAAAATGAAAATATTTTGGATAAATTTTCACAGCTGTTAAGGCCAAGAATATTAAAAAGCAAACGGGACGATTTTATTTGAAAACGTTTCAAACTGAAAAGGTGACCATACCGCATCGCTGTCACCGTGAGGAAACTGTTGACTGTAAATAGTCTTAAATTCCGCCTTTGTTACTGTACCATCGGGATGGGCCTGCAAAAAAACCAATTGATAAATTAACTCATGAAATTGTCTTCTAAAATCAACCATTGCAACATGTCAGAATGGACTACGGATATTGCAGCAGTCAGAATACCAAAATTAAGTAGAGGCACATTAGGATTTTGAATGTGCCTTGGCCTGATGCATTGGTTGTTTAGAATGAATGCATTATCGTGAAAAGTTTGTTACCTTTTTAAAATCCTTGTAAAAGGCAGTTATTTCTTTTTGGTTCATTTTTGTTTCCTTGCATAGTTGTTTAATGTCCTTGGGTTTGGAATCCTTATTTCCCATGATTGAAGCTAGATAATAAAAATGTTAAAGCTGTTACATGAACACAAAATCTGTGTCAAGGAGAACAGGGCCTATCTGCTAGTTGCGAAGACACTACTTCTTTTTATTTCTAGTATTATTTTGGAACATGAATTCTTGATTACCAATCTCGAATGCCACTTCTCGACTTTCTAGTGCAATGCTTGTCACAGTTGTAGGAAATTTAAATGCAAAGTCACGTCAAATGGTAGAGTTGTCTCCGGAAGATGAGTAATAATAGATAACAAAAATGTTAAAGCAAAATTATAGAGAGCATGGAGTAGATTCCGTAGTTTCTGGGAAGTAAAAATCGCATGCTGATTGCATACATTTACAAGTTCACTTCTATTTTCGCTCCTTGTTAACACATAATTTTTTTCTTTAAATTATCTTAAATAGGCACTACAGTTTTTGTGGCATCAATATCAGAAAGAAGTTTCACCAGGCCATTAAAACTGCTGTGACCTGAAATGTGACGATGAACACAAAATCTGTGTCAAGGAGAACAGGGCCTATCCGCTGATTGCAAAGAAATTGCTTCTTCTCACTTCTAGTATTATTTGGGAGCTTCAATTCTTGATTACCAATCTCGAATGCCAATTTCGACTTTCTTACGCAATGTATGTCACAGTTGTGGGAAATTTTCAGAAAATTAAAATGCAAAGTCACGTCAAATGTTAGAGTTGTCTTCGGAAGATGAGTTATGCGCCACAACTTTTTGTAAGTGGAATTTTCGTCGTGCCCTTTTTGGTTTGTATTTACCTTGATGTACGTCAATAATGACAACATAAATATATCATGTTTTGTTTGTCCGAACAATGCGAAATGGGAGCCAAGAAAAGAAAGTACTTGACTCATAATGTCTCCGGTAAAAGGGATGAGAACTTGTGGAAACATTTTTGGAGTAGTAAAGAAAATCATGCCGGTGGATAGTAATAACTTTACAACAAATTCAACTACCAAACATTCTGATTGGGCGGCCAGACATGAAATCGTAACTGCATGGGATTCCTCACCAAACATATTTTCCGTGACAATCACAGAATTTAGTAGAATTTCTGTCTTGATTGAACTTTTTCGATTTGGATCCTTTGACAGATCTAAATTTGTTAAATTGGACAACAGGTTTTTAAATTGAACCCATTTGGAAAGAAATTCTGAATTATGATTCCCTGTCCAGCATGATAAAAACTCATCCGGCAGTCAGACGTGAATGTTTCCTTCAATGGTTTTGGGCCACAGGCTGGTGTAAATTCGATGAAAATGGTCTGTTGTAAAACGTATGTGGAGTAAGCTCGTTTGCCGTAACTCATTTTAATCATGCAGTTTCGTATTGAACTTCGCAATACATGACCCTGTTATGTTAAGGTCTGCAAGTCGGAATTGATTTACGTTAAATCGTCAAAGCTGGATAGGTCTAACGTAAAATGGTGATGGCCATGTGTCAACCTTTGGCTCTGTTTTTCCGCTTTTTCGTGACCCATTAATTGACACGCAGATTCGAAGATTGTACTTTTTTTGATATTTAAGTGTTCGGATCGTGCCATAAAATCCACATTGATTCAATAATTATTTAGGACAGCATTCCTTGGGTAACATGACGAATATACATTCAGCTGCCATTAAATTTCTAAATCAGAATGAATCATCGGTTTTTTTTATGAATAATAGCAAATTGTGCAGCTACATGAAAACGGCAAAGGCTAGTCGATATTGAAATCAATAATGTTCGAGACCTAAGAAATGGGATTCTCAAGAACAGGATTCATGGTCGACCGACCCCAAGTAGACGTACTGACTTTGAAATGTTTGAGTCTCCCGTACTCCTGTTCTCAATCCAACAGGGAGCATTAGGGTACCAGTTTTGGCAACTATGGTGCTACTTAAACCTAGTGTAAATGGTTACCATTTATTTTTACTGTGAGATTAAGTATTTCATGATTGAATTTTGAAACTTACTTCATGCAACATTGACAGTTTTAACACACTTATTGAGATTTGCTCAGAAACAGTGCAAAAACTGTTCTGATACCAAATGAGGTGTTGCCAGAAACAGATGTGCAAATTGAGAACTCTTTGATAAGAATGGCTTTGGTGCATTGTTGATCCCCCTCCTCCAGTTTAAAAGATCTGTCGAGCGACAAAAAGGAATTCGTAAAGGTCAGTACGTCGACTCGGGAGCTACCTGTGAAGATTGCAATGTTACCTGAGATAAATGATAACCAGAAGTTACTGCTTTTCTGCAACAACCTTATTTAATGTTCATTTTATTGCGTTAAATTAACGAAAATAAGCTTACCTGAAAGTGTTCAAGTATTCAGGGTTGGTACTCCAAAATGCGTTGTGTGAAACCAGTGAATGAAACGACACCAATGCCTTCAAACACATCAAACAGAGATGCTGAAGTTATGCCGTGAAAGCCGGTGTTTGTCTGGGTCAAAAAAAAGAGTCTGTCTGCATTGGCTACGGGCTAAAAATCGCAAATGTAACATCTTGGTGCGTGAGTCTGTCTAGTTTATTCAGCCACAGACATTTGTTACTTTCATTTTTGGTCTCTTTTTACGTATTTTTCTCAGTGAGTTATTTGTAAGCAATGACTATTTGAAGTTCTTTTGATAATTGAATGAGGATTGAATTTTAAAGGAATTTTAAAGTGAAGCACCAACATATATTCATCATTTTGGATGATTTTGGATCATTATTAACTCAACTAGAATAAGAAAGGTGCATGATTTTTTCTTGATTCTGTACACATCTTTCGTTCTCGCAGTATTTGAACGTGTTACGCGGAAGGGATCCTCAACTTGAGATCCGCACAGTCCCTGTGCGCTTGGCTGGATGACTCACTATTTGCAAGAATGCCAAATACGAAACAAAAACTAGCATTGAACTTTAATAGTTGGAATTGTAATTTTCAACAGAATCGAATCGTTATTAACACATCAAGCAATTTATGATGAATAATTGTCGTAATTTCAACAGCTTTTTGTTAGTCTAATGTGGAAAATCACATACACAATCAATCTGGTGTGTGCTACTTTCTTCCACACTTTCGTTTTCTGTCATACTTATAACAGTGCAGCATATGGTTCATAGTATAAACTCCGTAAAAATGACGAGGCTGCTGTGCATTTATCTTGTGTGAAGACGTCCTGAGAGCAAAAATAAATCAATGAAACTTGTTTTCTAATTACGGACATTGACATTGTATACTTCGTGGAAGTTTTTTGTAGTGTAGATCGGTGATTATTCAAAATAGAATTTTTGTAGTCGCACGACACATAATGGTCAATTTATCCATGTCTGAACTTTTTCTCTGCAACGAAAAATGATAGGCCTGGTATTTTTTTAATGAAGGCAAACTGATTGTCACATGTAGGTTGATACATTTTGTTTCATATCAGTTATTTAACTTTTATGTTCAGCCATTCGAGTTTTTTCAAAATAGAAATTTTGGCTAATTGGACCAACTCATGTAACAAAATTGTGCTGATTTATGGTAAGGTCACTGTAAATGTGAGTTCACTATCTGAGATAGCCTGTGAAAAAGAGACCTCACTATGAAAATGTATGATGATGGACTGGTGTTTATTTTTACCAGTATTATTAGATAGAAATTGATAGAAATTTAGTCAAGCCACCATTGGTGCCTTGGTGATGTCACCATATCTGATAGTATGTTTATTCAAAGTCAGATCACCATCCCACCATTTAGACCAATTCATCTATAATTTATTTTGGAAAAAGAAAAACCCGAACGCGGACCAAATCTTCAACAGTTAGACAGGTGTTACACTGTCGGTCAGTTAATGTTTCGCAACATTTCTGAAACGTTTCTTATTCGTTTGTTTAAAAATACAAACTTTCTTAAACGTTTAAAGCCCCTTTTAAAATTTCAAAGCTTTTAGAAAACGTTTCTCATAAAATTAAAATTTGTTAAATTTCTTAAACGTTTAAGGGTCTGAAGAGCAGCAAAGACCGGATATTTAGACGACATGCCCCGTCTAAAAAGCACGAACGATGTGGGAAAATATTTGTGTAAATTTTCTCAACATCAGCGAAAAATGCACACACTTTATTTTCATAGAATCGGTAGGAAAATAGGATTCGTATTCTTTCGGCTATTCACTGTTTAAATGGTGACAATGTGCACTTTAACATCTCCACTTTCTGGGTATTATGAATAAAACATCCATATTTATAGTTCTCATTCATTTGGCAATTTATTCTACAGAAACACTGCATTGCACAAGTAAACCCCCCCCCCCCCAAACTCAACATACAATGTACAAGTTTTCATTCACTTAAGTTGTAAGTGAATATTTGGAGTTCAAAAGCGTTTCTCTATTCTATGACAGGTTTTCCAGCTAGAAGACTAATTAAGGTTTTGTCTGTTTTAGCACCGTCAACAAATTCTTCTTTACTTAATTTACCGTCTTGGTTTTTATCGATACATTTAAATATCGATATTGTCATGTCCTTTGCTGCCTTGTCCAAATCTTTGGTTGGAGTGTACATTCGCAAGACACCCTGAAATTAGACAAAATATGATTGACATGCATTTGAAAGAATAACCGATGAATAGACTGTGTATGGTAGGTAGACCAAGGAGTCTTTTCCGCAGAGACTCCTTGGGTGGACATACCACATCTTCCGACCTACCCAGTCTTAAGACCAGGCTGCTCTATCTTCTGACCAAATGCCTCAAATGCCTTGGCCCAACTTCTAACCAGGTCAAATGATGGGACAAACCAAACTTTTAAAACGTGTCCCAAGTTGTAATTTTTACTGACTGGTTCTTTTGTCAAATATTGTGACATCTTACCAAATGAGGCAAGTCAGTTGTGAAGCGTATAATGATTGCTTTCTTAAATTTCGAATTTGTGTACAATTACAGTAGTATAACTTAAAGAAAACGAAGTGTCCAATCCTTTAATGGCAAATTTGTACAGAACTTCAAATATCTTCACAGTCAATGGTATAACTAGTTTCAGCTAGCTGTGAACAATTTTGTTCGGAACATGCAGAAAATGTTCTGCTAGTACATTTGGAAATTCTGCTTGATGCCATAAAGTAAATGTTGAGGCAAGTTCCTCCTCCTTCCAATAGACGTGTAGCAAGTTTTTGCTGTTATTTCACATCCCCAACGTACATCTTTTGTATTACGTTTTGTTGTTTTCTGTGTGATACCCCAGATACAATGAATTGCTAACATTAGCTAATATCGCAAACAACCATTATTATTCATGGTAATTCAATGGTTACGATTTGTATGAAACCTTCAATAAATTTAGTTATTGAGGTCATCTATATTTGGGTGGTCATTGTTTAAATATCAAAGAAAAGTTACCCCATCTTCTGACCCTGTCCATCTTCCCTTTAGCTGCCCCATGTTCTGACCTGCTTGGTCTGAAGACTAACGCCCAAACTTCTGACCATAGGACTAGTTTGGTCAGAAGTATTGCAGGCCAGTCTCAATAGGCACATGTGGCACAACCTACGTGGATTGTCCGTGCCCTGTGTGAAACCATATTTTGGTACCATTTTTGGCCTCGAGTGTTTGCTAACTACCAAAAGCCCAAAGAGTCAGGAAGTATTTACCCAGTAAAGACTTAACTTCAAATTCACACAATGTAGAATTTTATTACCTTGACGACGTCTGTGCATTCTAGCAGGGAAATGTGCCCGCTGCCGTCGAGATCATACATCTCGAATGCCCACATGAGTCGGTCCTTGGGCTCGGCGCGGCCTGTGATATTCAATGCTGTCATAAACTCACGGAAATCCAGCTTCATGTCACCGTCTTTATCAAAAGTTCGAAACACATTGTTTGCGAACTAAAATTTAAATTTAAAAGTCCATAAATTTCTGAAATACATTGTTGATGAGAGCAATCAGTGCAGCAACATTCTTGTTGAGGATCAAAACAGAGATATTAGAATAAATTTTCAAGACAACACATTTACGTCGACAAAGAACTAGCGGTCGTGAGGAATTCTCCACCATAAATTTCAATGGCATTAACCATCACAAATAAATGCAAAACTTGAACTGATACCTCGTTTGCATCACCGTGTGGGAACTGTTGAGCGTAAATTTCTTGAAATTCTCTCTTGGATACAAGACCATTGGGGAAAGCCTGTTTGAAATGATTCGACATGTTATAGAGTCTACCCAGTGCTGAATAAGAGAAAAACAGAGCGACTTGTTTGCATGTAAATAGATTCAAAACTACCTTCAAGAAATCCTTGTACCAATCCTTCAGTTCTTTTTCGGTGAATTTCGTTGACTTCTTGAGATCTTTCAGATCCTTGGGCTGTATATTTTGTGTCGATCCCTTGTTACCCATTTTGTACCTGGAAAAGACACAGTTGCATGTAATACTTTTCACAATTTATTAGTATTGTTGCATTCCGCGAAGTTAGGAATATTAGGTACCTGTTTGGACAATTGTATTCTCAGAACTATGCAATTCGTACTTGTTGTGATCAATACAATGACATTTAGTCTTGGAACTCTGAATTTCACAGAATTTCAACAGAAATAATTGCTGGCTTATTACATACATTTCAACTGATGGGATATATTGTTAATTCGAACAAAATGACTACTGTAGAAATGGAAAATAATAATTAATGGTCCATGTCTAGAAGGAGTTAATCACCTCATGTTAAAAGAAAATGTGGCCTTTTCTACTTAACATTTCAAAGTCCTGACTGTGCATCAAATAAAATTAAAGTTTACAAGAAAGTCCTCCTGCGTGAATGCAAGAGGTATACCGACCGCTGCGTGGCAAGTGCTTGCTTGTGTTGTCCTATCGGGGGGGGGGGGGGGGGGGGGGGGGGGGG